>JABCMJ010026521.1:0-13924 GCA_014822125.1 Arbutus unedo | reverse complement strand
AGGTTTTTTTAATCAAGAATAAAGAATTTAAATATTGGTCTAGTATTGGTCTAAAAAAGTGTTAGTCTCTTTAGTTTTTCCCATACATATATATGTTCCTGTACACTGGTTACTTTTAGAACTATAGCAAGTATATATATATAGCCATTGATGTGTGTGTGTGTATATATATATATATATATATATACACACACACACATATCTATATGTCTTTGTATTATGTTGATATAGGTTTAAGGTATATAGACAATGCCTAGACCTACGTCTATATGTCTGTGTATTATGTTAATATATGTTTAAGGTATATAGACCCTTGCAACAATGGCTAGACCTACGTCTAGTCCCCAACAACCCATGATATCAATTAAGTTGAAAGTGGGCTTTGTGATTACTCATTCATACCAACTGGGGGCCAGGTCTTAATTATAAGCCGCCAGAGTCGCCTTCTTTGAAATTTTCCTTCGTATATATTAAATTTTGTGCACATTCAGACACAGATGTATCTAGAATTATCGGATGTATGTAGAATCCTTTATAATTATGTGAACTTCACGTGCATCTGATAGTACTGAACACATTTATTTTTGGATGTGCACAAGTAATTTTTGTGCTTAGATTTTTTCAAAAGTTTTTCCTCGGTTCAATAATTTCAAAAAGCTCACTTGACTTTCTCTTGGTGTCAAAAGGTAAACTTAATTCAGTTTGTAGGTGTGAGTTACCACTTAAAAGAGGCGTGTTTACGTCTAAAAAAAATTGTATACTTTATATCATTCGTCCTGCCGATAAAATCGTTTAGCATATGAATTTCATAAAATAATAAGAGGTCAGCGTATATCGAACCGTTCCAAACACATGTATATTCTAATATGTGCACATGACTTTGTGAACGTAACATTGTTCTTATGTCTAAAGCCTTTATTTTTGTTAGGGGACCATCTAAGCCCCTGTTGGAAAATTCTGTTTTCATCCGTATAAGTTTCAAGTTTGAAATTTTTCATATGCCCTCAATGGTTTGTGGAAACCCTTTGTGTTTTGTTTTCCTCTACCAATTTTTTTGATAACTAAGGTATCCGGTCGGCTTGGGACCAAGTTGAAATAAAATTTGGGAGAATTCCCACTTATATTACTGACTAGTCCTCAAAATCCTTGATGAAAATAACCAGAAAAACTCTCCAATGACCCAAAGTATTAAATTGACGAGTTTTCTTATAGCTTGCTTGAACACATATTTTGAACTTGAATTTAAGGGTCTTTTATTCATTTGCTTGACTTTCTGAACATGATTTTTTTTTTAAATTTTGATCAGCTTCTGAACATGAATTTAAGGGACTCTTTCAAAGGGATCTACTGATTTTGGGGCTATGGCCAGGAAGGCCTTGACCTTGAGGTGGAGCTGAAGCCTGGGTGATTGCATGAGCCCAAGTGGCCCAGAAGAGAAAAGGCTCTTAGGATTATCCCAGTAAAGCAAACTAGAGCCCCAACTGAGCAGTGTTCTATATGGGTGGTCTACGAATCAACTTTTTTATTAGGTGGGCCAAACTTATTTAATGTATTTTAGAGGTAATTGGTTTCTCAATTTGACCACTCCGAGAAATATGGTTTAGAGGTAATTGGTTTTTCAATTTGACCCCTCTAAAAACTGTAACATGATATTAGAGTTAGGTCTTAAACGGGCTCGCCTCATGTTATTAAGTCTATGTCCGAGTCAATTTGCTTACCTCCTCAATCCATTAATGTACCTTCACGATTTACCGAGTTGCAAATGAAATAAAGTGTTTAACTTTATCCAACTTTGTTCACCTAAGTTTCCGGACTTTGTTAATACAATTTATAGGGTATTTCACATATTGTCAATAAATTTTAGATTGATCTCCTCCAAAATTTCTTACAATTGGCCAAATTAATGTTGATTGGAATTTATTTTTTTGTTCATTTGGACCACTCACATGAAAAATAGGTTTTTGATTAATTGTCAATGTTTTGAATTTGTGTCCATTAAAGTAGTCTACTTGAATTATCTATAATTTGTATGCACACATTCGTAACGAAACTAAGACATGACTTAACTCGAACAAGATTACAACATTGTCCAACTTAGATAGAATAGTCATGTACTTATTCTTTCTATCCTCTTTTCTCTTCATAAAGATTCTTGTTCATCATGTGATAACATAAGGTGTGAATAATGTTAAGAATATAATTTCTTAAAATTCCCAGTAGTAAGGGCGAGTGTTAGGTCTGAGGAGAATTTCTCCAAGTATGGAGTTTGATTTATCATCAAATGAGTACCTTGATTATTTAAATGGAGGACCGTGATGATGCGTTGATGTGCTAATTTCTTTTGAAGGTTTGAATTGCAGAATCAAATTCAAATGATCTAACTGTAAAATTGTTCCTCCGTTGCTTTAAAAAAAAACCATTGGGACGGGCAATGACACAAAATACGAATATGAAGATAGATATCCCTGACGGGCCAAGTATCTAATGATTTTCACAATGTGGGGTCGGAAACATAAAAATATGAAGAATGGTGGCAAATTCGTAGATGAAGCCTAGGGTTACTCGCACCAATTTGCCAAATTCTCTGCAGAGGAGACCGATCCAGTGTCTATCCTTCGTTGCATCCTCTGCTGGAGAGAGAGAGAGAGAGAGAGAGAGAGAGAGAGAACATCTCCAATTTCTCTAACCCCTCCACATATACAGACGATCCAATCATGTGGAGACTCTCCCAAAGGAAGTCCCATGCGCTCTCTTCACGAGCTGTCAATGCAAAGACAAGACCATACTCCACCCTACAAAAACAACAAGAATCAATCAGAGAAGAAATCACCCACATCCTCAAACACAACAACTGGAACCTGCTCTTGGACTCATCAGACATACCCAAGAAGCTAAACCCTGATGTGATTCGAACCCTTCTTCACGAGAACCTCGTGGGTGATTCCAAACGCCTCCTCAACTTCTTCTACTGGTATGAGCACAAAATGGGTACCCTCCAAGATTTGGATATCTTGTCTAGTCTGGTTGTTAATCTCTGTAACTCTCATTGTTATGGGCCTTCAACTGGTCTGATTGAACGGATGATAAAAACTTGGTCTTCCCCACATGTCATTTTGAGTTCGATCGTTAGCAGTTATAGAAACTGTAACGGGTCTAGCTCAAACAGAAAAGTGTTTGATATACTAATTGACAAGTATAGGAAAATGGGTCTCTTGGACGATGCTGTAGGTATTTTATTAGGTGCTAATGAAGATGTTCAATTTGTTCCTAGTTTGTTGCTGTTTAATTGTTTACTCGGCGATATGTTGAAAGCTAGTAGATTGGAATTATTTTGGAAGGTTTGTCAAGCAATGTCTAAGGCAGACATTGCTTGTGATGTTTATGCTTATACCAATATGATCAATGCTCATTGTAAGGTTGGGAACGTCAAGGAGGCTAAAAAGGTACTTATTGAAATGAGGGACAAAGGTTGCAACCCTAACAGGGTTACATACAATGTGGCCATTGGAGGGTTGTGTAGAGCTGGACTTCTTGATGAAGCTATTGGGATGAAGGAATCTATGATTAAGAACGGGTTAGTCCCTGATAAGTACACTTATGCCACTCTTATGAATGGATTTTGTGCAGAGAAGAGATCAAAGGAGGCAAAAATGGTTTTAGTAGAGATGACTGATACGGGTCTAAAGCCTGACATAATAACCTACAATGCTTTGATTGATGGCTTCATGAGACAGGGGGATATAGAGGGGGCTTTTAGTGTCAGGGATGAGATGGTCACGTATGGTATAGGGGATAACTTGCTTACATACAACACACTTCTCAATGGGGTTTGTAAGGCTGGTAGGATGGACAAGGCACAAGAGCTCATTAATGAGATGATTAAGAGGGGCCCAAAACCTGACGCCAAAAGTTATACTTTGTTGATTGAGGGCTATTCTCGAGAGCACAATATGGTTAGCGCTTTTAACGCTCTTGAAGAAATGAAGAGTGCTGGTTTGGCGCCTACAGTGATGACTTATAGTGTGATAATCAATGGGCTATGCCGTAGGGGAGATCTCCAACAGGTCATTAACATTCTTGGAGAAATGGTTGCAAATGGATTGAAACCCAATGCCATAGTCTACACGACTCTTATGACAGCTCATGCTAGAGAAGGTAGATTTGAAGAATCAAGAAAGATTTTTGATGGAATGAAGGAGCAAGGAATCACGCCCGATGTGTTTTGCTATAACTCTCTTATAGCCACCCTTTGCAAAGCTCAGAAGTTGGAAGAAGCTAGGACCATCTTGGTTGAAATGTTGGAGAGAGGCTTAAAGGCAAATGCTTATACATACGGAGCGTTTATTCATGGATATAGCAAGGTAGGGGAAATGGAATCTGCAGATCGGTATTTTAATGAGATGCTTGGTTGTGGTCTAAAGCCCAACGAAGTAATTTACACAATATTGATCGATGGGCACTGCCAAAGGGGGAATATGACAGAAGCGTTCTCAGTTTTCCGATGTATGCTTGCACAAAGGGTTATTCCGGATGTTCAAACTTACTGTGTGCTCATCCAGTGCCTCTCAAAGAATGGAAATCTGAAAAAAGCTATGGGGGTCTTTTTAGAACTCTCTGCAAGAGGTCTGGTTCCTGATGTCGATACTTACAACTTTCTCCTTTCTGGTTTTTGTAAACAAGGCGACTTAGAGAAGACTTTTCAACTTCACGAAGATATGTGCCTAAAAGGGGTTCCAGAAAATATTGTTACTTACAACATCTTAATCAATGTGCTACTTAAGGCTGGTGAAATTGACAGAGCTAAAGAATTGTTTGATGGCATCTTGCAAAAATGTTTGACGCCAACTAAGGTAACATATGCTACGATGATAGATGGTTATTGCAAATCTGGGAATCTAAATGAAGGATTCAGATTGTTGAATGAGATGCCACTCAGGGGCATCTCGCCAGATAGTTTTGTCTACAATGCCCTTTTAGATGGCTGCTGCAAGGAAGGAAAAATGGAAAAAGCTGTGGACTTATTTCAAGAAATGTTGCAGAAGGGGTTTGCTTCTACTCTTTCTTTCAACACATTGATTGATGGGTTTTGTAAGACTGCCAAACTGCAAGAAGCGAAACATTTGTTGGAAGTAATGACAGAAAAGCAGGTGATGCCTAATCATGTCACATACACAACTCTCATTGATCAACTCTGCAAGGAAGGCATGATGGACGAAGCAAAACTGCTCTTTTTAGGGATGCAGGAGAGGAATCTGAACCCTAACACCATAACTTACACAACACTGCTTCATGGTTACAACGTGATAGGTAAAAGACAAGAGGTTTTTGCATTATTCCAGGATATGGCTGCTAAGGGGCTCAAGCCCGATAAAATCACATATTATGTGATGTTGGATGCTTACTGTAAAGAAGGAAACTTAAAAGAGGCATTTGAGTTAAGGGACGAGATGTTGGAGAAGCACATGCAGATGAGCGCAAGCATTTATGAAGCTCTAATACAAGCACTGTGCAAGAAAGAAGACTACGCTCAAGCACTGAGGCTTATTGATGAAATGGGATTGAGCGGGCATACACTCTGTCGTTCTACATGTAGTGTTATAGCTCGTGGGCTTCAAACTGCCGGCGACATGGACAAGGCTGAAAAGCTTTTAGAGAGCATGATGCGGTTTGGATGGGTTTCAAACTCCATTAGTTTAACTGACCTAGTTGATAGCAAGTTAACTGATGCAGATTTTCAGGGTGGTGCCAGAACCCTGATGGATAAAATTATGAGGACGTTTTGGTAAGATAAAACAGGGCCTTACAGGACTTGCTTGCTGGGGCTGCTCGTTTGCGCTCCTTCCTCTTATCCATGTACTTTTGAGCAAGCACCAAGCGGGGCACAAAGAGGTTAACCAGGTCTGGTTTGATTCAAACCGGCTGTTTCTATTTTCTCTGACCCAGTTGGCGGATCCATTAACCGCAAGCGAAAGGTTCAGGATGCGAAAGGTAACAGAAGCTCAACTGTTTTCCGTGTGTTAGAACAGTATCAAACTTCTTAATTTTATGGTGCGATAATTTACCATGCTAATCACTCATTAATTTACATTTTTTTCTTTCCAGGTTAAATGGATATGTCACCCGGCACGACAGTTGAAAGGGAAGATATTGCCATCCCTTTTACTGATTTGAGCATTTCTGAAGCTGGCATATTCTGATTGATTTTTGTATTGAAGGAGAATACTTTGATTCGAGTGTAATTAGTTGACAACCGATAAGATGAAGCACATTGATCTACTTTGAATGTGCTGCATGTTTTCTTTAGCCTGTTGTAGATATGTAGTAACATTTTGGATAGTGTTTTTGTTTTCTCCTTTTCAAGTATCATGACTCATATGAGCGTATAATTTTTTTCTTTAAAGGACGAATATCACCCGTGTTCATCCATGAATGATTTATCACATGATTTTTTCCTCAATGCAATCCATTGTAGTCTTGATTCATCGCAGTCCATCATTACTGCTTCAAAAAAATCTCATATCCATGCACGAGTCCACAGTTCACTACTGTAATTGAGGATGATTTATGATACACGATGAAGATAGATAAAAGAAAGTCATAGCTACAAATGCACAAACGCACTATAACTCAAGTAATCTGATGTTGAAGACTTATTGATCGTATAATTTCTGTGAAGTACAAGGGTAAAAAGGATGCCCATGTTACGTATACAATTTATCGCTGTTGGATATGTGACAAAAAATTGAAGACGAAAAAAAAAAAAAAAGAAATTTGATAACAGAAAATGGTGAGGAATTGATTGATTGGCTTAGTGGTGTGTAAATCATATCATTTTCTCAAATTTATCAAGCTTCTTCACCCGTTGCATTGACCGAATAAGCAGCAGCAGAAAAACACCTGCATGTAATGAATTATGAAGGTGAGAAGCACGTAAAATGGAGAAGAAAACTGATGATGTCTTTTTCTCTTTTAGCTGCAGAACATCATTAAAAGCTACAATTAAGTGCCAAAAAGAACCATTTGGAAGAAAGTTTCTGGGAAAACCTGCACCAACAAATGATCCATTTGCAATTACTTGTGGTCCTTGATTGGTGAATGTGACACCAAGGTTTAGTAGAGTACCACCGAGAACTGTGTACATTGTTGCCATTTGCAGTATTGTTGCTTTTCGAGCTGCCCTCTCAGACTGATGAATTTAGTTCATGAGATTTTCAAAAAGTGAAATTAGTATCAGAAGGAAAAGCATTTCAATGGATTCCAGGGGTATGTTTCTAACAGAAAAATCAAAATTTATCAACTAATGAAATACCTCAAGCACCCGGACTCTGAGTTTCAAATCTCCCGACTCGAGTTGCTTCACAAACTCTTCTATCCGTTGGACTCTGTATGGCATGGACATTGTGTAGGTTCTGGCCTGACATTCATAGAAACGGCACCCGCATCATACCTATCCTAACAAAACAAAAGTAAATTTGCTTTCGACAAAGTACGGGAAACGTTAAGTACATCATCAGCTTGTTTCCTTATTTCCTGGACGAGTTGAGTTCCAGTCCGTTGCTGCTGTTTTAGATCCAACAGCTCCTGTAGGTAATTGGACCATTAAGTAAGGGTTGTTTTCCGATGGAAATTATTACGAGAGAATGTCATAGTTGACTTCGTAGATCTTGCAGGGATATAGATATAACCTGGGCATAAGGTGCAGCAACCTTCACAAAGGAGAAATCTGGATCAAGTGCGTAACCAATGCCTGTAAGATGGTAGTCATGATTAGGACCAATGCATATTTTTCAACTTCAGAATGCTGGCTATTAGTACAAGATTTGGATGCCAAGACTCCCGTGGAGTGAGAGAGAGAGAGAGAGAGAGAGAGAAACCTTCAAGTGTCGAAAATGCCCTAATCACAAAGGTAAAGGTGGATG
Source organism: Arbutus unedo (assembly GCA_014822125.1). Classification (NCBI taxonomy): domain Eukaryota; kingdom Viridiplantae; phylum Streptophyta; class Magnoliopsida; order Ericales; family Ericaceae; genus Arbutus; species Arbutus unedo. The sequence continues at coordinate 6,005 of JABCMJ010026521.1, read as the reverse complement.
GAAACCGGAATGGCTGATCTTGTGCTATAGCAAACAAATCCTGCAAAGAAATTCCCGGCAGTTTTACGGGTTCTGATCATTGAAGGATCAAGTGAAACAATAAAAGAAAATTGTGTGATACTCCACATATGCAGCAGAACAACAACGTTAGTTGGTGAACAATGCACATTACGCATCAATATAGCGAAGTTTCGAACTCAGAAAGAGAGCTACAATGACTTTAAATCTCTTCCACCCTTCACTCTCAATATAGCAAAGTTTCTGGCTAATATTTGCTAAATCCTCATTAGCTTTTCATGTCCATAAAACCTCTTTAGCCAAATAAGAAATCTGCACACCCAAGTATTAGACTAGAATCTTTACAATCTCGTTCTCACTTCTCACTGATACATTTCATGGGTGAGCAGTACTGGGTCTGGAAACATGTCCAAAAGGGGCTGCTTCAACATTTCTGGAAACAGAAGTGTGCACAACAATTTACCCGAGTGGTACTCTCTCTCTAAAATTCCTCTTTTCCTCACTCCTCCACAAGTGGGTTTTTGTTTGGGGAGAGGGAGGGTGTTTTGGCTGTTTGACAATACGTGCCTTCTGGCTTCCTGCTTTTGAATACAATGACGGCTTTACAACTTGTATATAGTATTTGTAGGAAAGACCATGTATGAGCAACTATTGGACATCTACACAACCCTGTTAAACGGATGGCTCAATTATTTGAAAATAACTAATAGAATATTTGCGTACCTCGCCAATTGCAGCCAAAGTCTGCTGTTGGTCTGGTGTCTGACTCAACAAATTATCCAAGAAATACTGCACCGATCTCCTGACCTAGGAGCACAAAAATCCTATCAGAAAGCAATAAAAACTCCCAAATTAGCAGCAAATGTATCAGTGTGTGCAGTTCTCCTTTAGGAGCTTTACTGCTATATGCAATGGTACATACCGCGGATAGGTCTCCTGTGGGCTGAAGTGCTTCGAGATCAATGAGGCTGCCCATAACCTGTATAGTATTAGCAACTTGGCATCATTTTAAGCTATTGACGTAAGACAATATCTCAACAACCACCTCAAGTTCTTCATTTTTTTGGTCTACCACCATGCATACTTCTAGTTTACGTTGCACGGATATCCCATTTTGAGAGAAGCATCCGTACCGACACGACACGACATGATTGTGGATACGACACGGGTGTGGATGTGAATCCTCACCAAATTCTTCTAAAAAATGAACAAATCCTTTTAATAAGAAAAAGAAGAAGACGAAAGAGAGAGTCGACGTGATTGGTGCTGCTATTTTTCTAGTTCTATTGATTGACAAACTGCTAGATAAATCCTGAAAGGAAGTAAGAAGAATAAGATACCTTTTTCGCATCTTTCTCGTAAACAGCATAAAATAGATCCAGCAATCTTTCCCTTGTAAAAGACTTAATCTCTCCCATCATACCAAAATCGTAATAAATGAGTGATTCATCCACATCAATAGCAAGATTTCCAGGGTGAGGATCAGCATGAAAGAAACCAGTTTTCAAGATCTGGAAAAACATCCTCGTACAAGGATGCAGCAAAATCATCATCAGTTGTGTTTCATTGGAGATTTGTAACCAGCAGCCGCATGGTTCAATTAACCAAGATAAAAAGTAAAATTCTTAACCTGGATTAAGTATGCTTCGATAGAACGCGAGGCAATTTGAGGTCGACTATAACCACGTGCATCTAAAGTGTCGATCCGATTTATCTTAATGCCTGCTCACAGAATCACCCATATCTAATCATTAACACCCAGGATAAATGCTTTCTCCTTTTGAATTTTGATTGCATGATTTGATGATTCATTCAACTATTCAACATATAGAAACACACTGGTTCAGATTGAAACCTGGAACGTACTCCAATGTTAATACCTTGGTCGCGGTATAATCCCAAATCACCAGCTACAAAATGGAGCACAGAAAACAAAAAGGATTCTGAATCAGAATAAGTAAGTGATTTTCATTAGCTTTTGGGCTTCACAGTTCTTTGTTTTGTTGGTTAATGCCAAATGGTTCTCTGAGGAGTCCGACAAAAAAATTTAGCCTAATACATCTCATTAGCCTAGTTGACCTCTTCAGCCTTAGTAAACAAAAAAATGAAAAGGAAATATGAACTGAATAAAAATCAACTCGCAGTGTTTTAGCAAGAAACATACAGGTACTCGAACCCACTTTACATTCCTGAAATCCCGGCGAAATCTGTCAGCATTCTTCCCTTCATTTATGTAATCAATTTCTTCATACAAAATCCTGAGATTCCCATAAATGCCACAAGTTAACAGATTGCAGATAAAAGATATCGCACCACTAACATAATAGAGGGGATGAGATTGAGCGATTAATAAAATCCAACAGACGAACATGTGAAGTAGATGACTGTTTTGCTAACTCGTGCAGTCAAATATGAGCTAATGGTATCCTCAATATTGTATAGGAAAGCAACAAAACTTTTCCAAGCTAATCACAAAATGAGTTACTAAGAACAAAAGCAATCAACATGAAAATGGGATTTACATGTGCAATAATAAATCAGACTTTCAGAAACTATTATCCCTAGCAAGTTGACTAATCCCAATGGAAACTGAAACCGGTATAGATAAACTGTTTTGCTGTTCCTTATGCAAACTCTGCATTAAGCAGGAGTCTTGTGAACTGGGTACAACCTTCTTGGTATTGGAACATGGTAAATACGCACAAGATGCCTCTAAATTGGTTATTTTTCAAAGTAGATATTGAACGATGAAAGTGTTCGTGACAAGAGGAAGGCTCAAAAGATTTTGAATTGAGATGGTGATGAAAGCCGTGATACACCTTGAGCATATCATGCTGTATGGATCTGTATAAAACAATAATGGACTGATCCAAGTTGTTTTGGAACTGATTGTATATGGACTTGCTTAAACGATGGATATACTGTTCCAACGAGTTATGGCCTGAGAGTTTCGGTCAAGATGATTAGTAATCACTACTACCAAGGAACAATGGTATTGCCCCAAATAAATTTTTCCAAGTATTATACTTCTCTTGATGAACAAAAACCAAAGAAGAGGAAGAAAGAGGCCTAAGTGCTGATTCCTTACTTGGCACATTCTTCATATATCCCTATCCAATCTCTGGTTGGACCGCCAAGTGTTTCGCTTCTCTGAAAGTATTCTGCAATTAGCTTCAAATTTCCTGGATGAAGATGCATAATTGAGTCAAATAACCAAAAGCTCCAAAACAATATCCAACAAATTGAATCCAAATACTAGAACAGTAAAGTGTTCCTGTTTTGATAAATGGCCATCAACTGAAAATGGTAGGAGTTTTTGGCATATGTCCATTACTTACGTAGATCGATATCAAAAAGTTTTTTGAGGCCAGGTCTTTGGACTTTCACAACGACTTTCTCTCCATTATGCAAGATAGCCCGATGCACCTAAGGAAAACTCCTCGAACTTGATCAAAAGAGAACAAAGAAAAAGTAATGCAGAATGAGTAATGACATGAATAACAAGACTACTCCGCCAATCTGCTTTAATGATATCACAATAGTAACAAATCTAATGACAATAGTGGTGGTCATGGCAGTGATGATGTGGATGATTAAATTCATTATAACAGAAAAGGATGCCAAATAGTGGAAAGGACTTCATTAACAAATTGGTATTTGTGTAAAAGAGTTCATTGTGACATCCCAAAAGGCTTAAGTATATGTACATGAAGCACAGACCTGACCAAGACTAGCAGCTGCTATTGGCCTGTCTTCAAACTCCTTAAACAAGATGTTAACCGGCGCTCCCAGTTCATTTGCAATGAAGGCTTTTGCTTTCTCTGGTGAGAATGCTGGTACTCTATCCTGAATCATGTATCAAGTACTTTTCATAACCTCAATATCTAGAGAAAATTTCAACTGCTTGCGTTCTCGAAAATTACAACGAGAATTCTATTCATATTCTTTCTAAGGCTAAACAAGGAGAGACCAAGGAGTACCTGCAACTTGGCAAGCTCATCCACAAACTCGCGTGGAAATAGATCAGACCTTGTTGAAGATAATTGTCCAAGTTTGATAAAAGTTGGTCCAAGTTGCAGTACACTTTCCCGTAACCATGATGCAGTCCTTCGTCTTCTGTTTTTCTGAGTACATTAGAGTTTCTAAGTAACAAACACTTAGTAGAAAAAGGTAAAAGTCACAGAAACAAGGATGTTACAATGTCACAGTGGCGACTTGCGATTAAGATTAAATCTGGAAATATGAAAAGAAAAGGCAACATTTTTGGACTGCCAATTCACCTGCTTATCTTCTGTAAAGCCTCCGATGTATGACCATTTTGCATTGTCAAACAGGACACGGACACGCAGAGAGAGCACAAAAGACCATACATCTATAGATCTCTGAACCGAATTGTAATTCTCATTGGCCCAACCAAAACCCTCATCCGAAGGAAGAACCTTTAGCTCTTCGATTGGTGGAAGCTCTTTAGAGCCCGGAGTTTTTTTGGTCTTAACAAGTTTAGAACCAGTATCTCTCTTAACAATGCTTGCTCCATTTACAACCCCCTTAGAACCATTCACTACCCTTTTTGAACCATTCACTATCCCTATTGAACCGTTAACTGCTCCGTTTGAACCATTGACTACCCTTTTCGAGCCATTCACTACCTCTGCATTAGCTGATGATGGGGTTTTCCTTTTCATTATCTCACTTGTAGGCACCATTTTACTAGGTCTACCATTAACACCCAGTTCAGACTGTTGCATTTTGACTTGAAACCGGAAGGATTTATCACTACGGTATGAATTAGATGTTTTTCTCTTAAATCTTGGGAGTTGCTGAATTGATATTGAGCTAGTGAAACTGAGTGTGTAAACTGATCTTCCATGATTCGTCAAGTCCGTGTCGCGGCAATAACAACCATGACTAGCTATCACTGCCGCCATTTAAGGTAATAAACACCTGCATAATTGGCAAGTGGATAAATGATTAGTAAAGTCTAACCCAAAACAATTAAACCCATCAAGATTTCGTCATGAAGATCAATGGCTTCTCTCAATATCAGGAAATTCCCCCTTCCCCCAATCCAAACACCCACGACCAAAAATTCAAAAAGACGTGATTTTGGGTTAGAAAAAACTAAAAAATAAACGAAATCCATTCACAGCTGTGGTTCTATTTAGCGATCAAAGAACTATTTGACCATATTTGATTGGTCAGATTGGTATGATACGGATGTATCATCAATCGGCCAATTTTTGCATTTCAAATTTCATACTTATAATGATGCCTTTCACTATAGTTGACTTTGATACACAAGACTTCATATATGAGTTGCAGAGGAAAGGATGAAATCAAATTTGCGAAATAATATGACTGATGCATTTCTTACAGAATAGAGGACGACTCAGTGATGCAATTGAGTCTTGTTTTAGATTCTTGGGTGGCGATAGATTTCGAAGACTATTGTATCTGAGTTGTGAGATACAAAGAGATGGGTTATGGGTATGAGTAAAAATATATATCACTGAACTTGTGAGTTGTAACAAATAACAATGATTGAGAGAGAGAGAGAGAGAGAGAGAGAGAGAGAGAGAGAATATCGGAGCGCGAAGAATCAGAATCAACCACCTTGCAATGGAGGAGTGACTTGCGTGCACACTAGTAGTATTTGCCAGTGCCTGTCTGGTTGTTTTCTCTTCTGATCTATACACTTACGTGCGTCTCTCTCTCTGTGTCTCTGTTGTGTATGAAATTGGGCCAAGGACAAAAATGAGAAGGGAGGATCTTGAACTAACACCATTCAGAGTTTGGTTGGTTGGCATTGTAGGGGTCGGGTCACTAGTCTGACCATACATATACATTGACGAGGTGGCAATTCCCCATTGGTCAGTGGTCTATGCCGGTTATTAGAAACAACAAGACTACACTTACAACATTAGTTTACACTAAGTTTTACACCCTCACTCACACTTAAGTGGGGCCCACCACCACCACCATCTCAA
>JABCMJ010026488.1:0-32191 GCA_014822125.1 Arbutus unedo | reverse complement strand
TTTATTAAAAATTAAAGATATAATGTGTCGGTGTAATTTTTTTTAAAAAATTTTTGTGTGAATTTGAAATTTTCAACTATCTCTTAAATTGGTACAAAAAATTTCAAATATTATGCATAAAAGTATTTTATTTTTTATCTAAAAAAGATGACGATTGTTTATTAATAGACTACCATTAGGAGAAGACACAAGTACACTTTCTTACAAACTCGATTTGGATTAATTTTTCTTTTGAATAATTTTTTTGTCATTATTTGAAAATATTTTTTTTTGTTTTGCTCTCATCTTTTTTATAAATTATTGGTTCATCTTGACGAGGAATTTTAGAAAAGTAAAAAATGATGAACTAAACTTGAACAAAATAATAGATGATTTATAATTCAAAAATTATGTATGTTTTGAACCAAACCAAATCGATACCAACCGATTTAGTACTAAAAAAACAAAATTTTCGATCTATTTTTTTAGTCAGTTCGAGTTTGTCGTTTTTTTTCATCCTTAAACGATACATAATACAAATTATTTCATTTGAATATTTACGATCTTGCATCCTTTATTTTTTTGAAATAAAATTGTATGTGTTTGACATTTTTCATATATCTTTTAAGGGTGAAAAAGAATCAACAAACGCCGAACAAATAAACCGAGCGAAATTTTTTATTTTTCATGTATCATTTTTCATATTAAATATTCAAATATTTGATTCGATCGGTTATAACAAAGAATAGAGACACCCAAAATCAAACTAAAAAATCAAAAAACAAAAGAAACAGTTCAATCAAACTGAAAGCGACAAACTCCTATTCCGGATCGATCTATCTATGATTTTTCGATCGGTTTGATTTTTTCGATAATCTTTTCACGACACAATTCATTTTGTATCTCAATATAAAAAATGATACTCGTTTTGTCCCGTAATCTTAATTTTATTAAATTTTACTTCATTATACCTAATTCAACTTATCCTTACTAAACCTTTGTCTTACATTTTTGTGAATTCTCCTGAGCCATGAGCTTGCAATTCAAAATTATTGGTAAGAATTTATTGCCTGGCCATCTATTTACTTTGACTTTTGAGCCAGTACTCGCTAGGAATGGCAACGGGGTAGATTGGGAGTGAATGTTACTGTCCCTATTCCCGATTCACTAACCTATATTCAGTCTCTATCCCCGCCCCGATCTCCAAACGAGCATTATGTTTGCCCTCCACCCTCGTCCCGAATGAAAAATGGAGATTGGAGATCCGAAAATAAAATTTTTTACATTAGTAATTACTTCAAATCTAAAATGATTTTCATTTTCATTAAAAGAAAAAAGTAACAAAAGAGAATAAATAAAAGCATACATACTCTTAAGCAAAAATTATTCATTTTTTACAATATAAATTAATATTAAAAAATAACAACAATAACTAATTAAAATATAGAGTTAACAATTAACATAAACATCGTTTTATTAGTTTCAATTCATAATAACAATAACCAAAATTACTCAGAAATATTGTCATTGAGCTCATTAAAGATTGTTGCATATTCTTCCTTTAATTGCAAAACATGATTATCTTCCTTCCTTCTTACAAAAAAGAAACCTATTAATTTAAGAATTAAACTTAAAAAACTATAAAAGGGTTAAGGTCCTAAGGGGATACAAGTAAAGTGAAGTACAGTGCGGGGCGGGGCGGGGCAGGATGGGGGTGGAGGCGAAAAACGGGTAGGGATCGGGATGGAGATACATAGACCTGAATTCTACCCGTTCCCTATTTTTTTTTCAAAATTTATTCCCAAATCCAATTCAATCTCTGAAAAAATTCTCAAATCCCCTACTCGTTCGGGGCGGAAAATGAAGTGGGCGGATTGGATCGGACGAGATGGCCATCCCTAGTACTTGCTCGGCCACATGATGAACATGTTTCGGGTCTCAAATAAAAAATGTCACACCCTAAATCCGAAAATATAACCAGCCGTGAACCATGTACCAACCATAGAACAAGAAACCTAAAAAATAATAATAGTTATCAAATAATTATTAAAATAAAGAAAATAAACAATGACAAAATAAACGTGAAAGCTTAAATAAATATTTGTTTAGCAAATGAGTCACATCTCATCGTCTCCAAACTCCAAACTCAATTAATGAAACTCTACTAATTGAAATAAATAAAATTGTTAAACACGATTAAATGACATGCAAATGCCCTAGAGGTCGAAACGGTATGTCTCAAAAATGTCGCATAGTTTTTGACTACTCCATGCTACTCCATGCACTAACCTGAAAAAAATGTGGAATAAATCCACTAGCTGAAAGCTCAGTGAGTAGTGTAGCATGCTAAGGTAGAGAATTTAATATTGCATACATATAACAAAACGATAACAGTTCAAAGAATGGTTTCGAACGATCAAAGTAAAGGGAGCAAAAGTAGTAGTATATATCAATAAGGTAAATAACTGATTAACAAATTTCTGAAACAAATGCCAAATGCGAATAAGTCATGTCATACCATCAATTTGTCCTAGAATATCAAACCAGCGAATCAACAAGAATATTTCGAGAATCAACAATAAATTGGGAACCATAATAACCAAGTAAAAATAACCAAATATTTTCTGTTGAAAAGTGCCTTGAATTTGAAAAATGAAAGATTTTGAACAGTAGCTGGTAAACTATCAGTAATAGAAAGTTCTGACTTTGGGTAGTGGCTAACAGTACCTGTAGTAGTATTGGAACGACCGGTAATAGAAGGTTCTGACTTTTTGGGACAACAACCAGTACCATCGGTAATAGGTATAGTATTATTAGTAATAGGGGTACCCGTGAGAATCCTAGTAAGATTTGAAAAATTTATTTTCCTAATCTATTTAGGATGCTTTCCTATTCTTTAGAAGATTTATATTTCTATTCTTTAGGAATTAATATTCTTTTATATTCTTTGGGGTTTCCTATAAATAGGATAGACATTGTTCCCTAAAAGATATCTTAAAAAGAAGTTTGATAAAATCTAATTGCTTAGCACCTCACATTAGGGTTTCGGAACATAGCTGGCCCTTGTAATATCTCTTGATCACAGTGAAATCTATCTCTCTTCTCCTGTGAATGTACGTTTAAGCTATTACTTATTCGGAACCACGTAAATCTTTGTGTTTTTCCGTTTTCTTATTGATTATCTCTTCTTGTTTATCGTATTTGTCATAACATTTTCTAATCAGGGATTAGCTCGTTGGATCTAACACCATACTTAGAGTTACTATGAGTTGGCTCCCAAAGACTTTTTCCTAAGTCAATCCAGATAGAGTCACCATGATATTTCACAGGTCTTTTTTCTAATCCGTTGAACACTAAAATCACCATGAGATTTCATGGGTCTATTCCCTAGAGGCCAAAGTCACCATAATATTTCACGGGTCTTTCCCTTAGACTCTTAAATAAACACATACATGGTCTCGATTAACAAAGAGCAATGGCCAACCGGAATCACCTGCACCAGGTCTATTTCCTATGCCGCTGTACAGTCTTAACAAAGTTAAATGATCAACAAACAAATAACAGAATAAATAACAACGATACATCATAAGAACAATTTCACAGAACCTTGTATGCCAAAGGGTATGTCAACTCCAAATAAAAATGAAGTCAATGATTATTGAATACCAAGTCACAAAGAACAACATGGTACTTTGAAAAGAATAGATAGGCTTAAGAGTAATCCAAAAGAATGAATCACATGCTGAGCTACTCACCTGGGTCCAAAAGAATGCATTTGAACACATGGTATGATAATTATCCATTAATCTAAACAAAACTATATACGTGATGAACAATATTAATCACACACAGAACTATTAAGTTAATTAGAACTAGTATTGTATTATAAAACTATTAGCATAAAATAATTACTATATAGTATTCCTAACATCGATTATTAAGGAAGATGTTGTTCCTTAGCTTCCAGATGGACCTATGGACTATTCTAGAATAGTAGTTATTGCTAGCTTACACTTTTCTGCCTGACATGCTATTGGAAGTTGACATTATTATTAGACAAACAAAAGAAACTGCAAGGAAATAAGAACTCTACACCATTATTTCTCCTCTGAGTGTAAAATAGTCTCTTTGTTTGCGGTGCAAGGTGGTGTATACATTGTATTTTCTCAAAACCTGCAATGACAAGAGTCTCGTGTCCTCTTTGGGTGCAAAATTAATAGTCGCTTTGTTTGCAGTGCAAGATTGTGCGCATTCAATATTTTCTCAAAACATGTACCGACAAGAGTCACGTGCAATATTGGATAGTCTTTTTAGTTTTGATATATTGTCGGCTATTAGATTACGTAAATCTTTTTATTTCTAAAGATTTTTACATGATCTAATGATTGAAAAAACAAAAACGAATACAAGCAAACTTAAGTGCGAAAAAACACAAGGAGCTTTTGTTGATGTTGCAATAATATTTCGATGCATTTAGGGTTCCTCAAATGGTGTTGAAATAAGATATCAAAATAACAAAAAACACTTTGATTGGTCACGGGTCAAACGGAACGGCGACAGATTGACCGGTGGGTCATATGGTTGAAGCAAAACGTTGTTCTGATCAAGTTCCATGGGCCCCAGTGGTTTTTGGCTTAATTCCTTCGTTTAGGCTTTCGAATCAGCAAATTTGCCGTTTTAGGAAAGATTTATTTTCCTTATAACTTTTAGTAGGAATTTTCGTTTTAGTCACCGTCTGTTTTGGCAACCTTATATTTCTTTCTAGTATTTAATTTTCTAGTCAAATCAGAATTTTTCGTTTTTTGTAATTTGGTAATTTCTTTAATTTAGGCTATATTAGCAGGTCTAAATCTTTTGTTATTTCGTTTTCTAGTTGATATAGGGTTTCTATGTCCCTATAAATTATTTTGTAAGCCTAAGGGCTTAGTAGTTATTAATTGATTAATAAAAACTGAGTGTTTTATTCAATTTGTTTGTTCAAGGAGGGAGTATCTTTAGTTCAAATAAGATTTGGGATTGTTCTCGTGTTACACTCATCCAAAACATACGCTTCGCTGCATCAAACACCCTTACATATGACACTTACAATAACTTGGGTTAAGCAGTTTGAACCATGTGGTAAAACTCTAACAAGTTATTGGACCAGTACTAGTCTACATAGGTGCACGACAAAAGGCAAACATTCAAGGAAAAAAGAAGTTATCCAAAAAAAAAAAAGACCCAAAAACCAAATGCATTTTATTTTGAAAATCCCTAACACCTTTTTCCTATTTCTAACTTAAGATGGATTTGTTTGTCAGCTAGGAACAATTCAACATGACAGAATGTTATTCCAAAAGGGTGTTGCATCATAATCATGATATTGGATGTATAAATACATACAACAGAGGATGCCATGAAAACTTTCCACTTATTAGATACCTACATTCTATATCTTTTGCTTGAGTTGTAAAAGAAAAAGATAGGATGGTCACCTTTCTAACATTACGTATGGTCATCTTTCTTCCTTGATTTCTACCATTTCTACGGGTTGGTGAATTGGGGTATTGGTTTCTGTTGTAGAAAACCCTTCATCGTGCGAAAAAATCCCTTCTGCAAGCTGAGAATTGCTCCTTGCTGGACTTTGTGGGTAGTAGTGACCTCTTGGTGGTGGTGGTGGTGGTGCAGGCACTGCCATGGCTTCGTTTGTTGGTGTTTTTCCCTTGGATGCATTAAATGAGTTGTCTTTTGCCTCATCGAAAGTTTTAGCCATTGCTATAACCTTTTGCCAAATTGATGAGTCATTAAAGGCTAAGATGTCTCTGTTGTCGTACAGGAAGATAGACATGAATAAGATGAGAGCAGAACTACAAAAAGACCCTTAAAACTTTCGAGTTTGAGGCTGCCGGAGGTGACCTTGGTACCGTCTTGTTCTGCACAAGTAGCTCCTTCTCCTAACAGTTTGATTTTAGTCATTCTATCTGCCTGTGTTACATTTAAGATTGCTCTAGAAATGTCTGGTCCTAGGGGAGATCCCTTTAATTTGGAATGCCTGCAAGTAAAGATCCACACATAACAACCTGTCTAAGAGCACATAGAGCTGGCAGCATGGCAATATGAAAAAAATGCATGGATTTTGCCATTCGAGTAGCACTTTTGAACGGAAATCTGAAAAAGGTGGAATTTTTTTTTATGCTGCTTTCACTTAATTAAAACTAAAACATATACCATTGTATGTAATTATTTTTCCACACGTGCGCACATGCACAGAGAGAGAGAGAGAGAGAGAGAGAGACTCACAAATCCAAAGCCTGCTGTCTTGTAGAGAGGTCCTACCATAGTGTACTTGGCACAGTATTCGGGATTGGAGAGGAAGAGCCTTATATTGGGGAGCTCCTCGATAACAGCAGCCACTCCTCCTTTATTACTTCCACTAGAAAGGGCTTCATCATACTCTTCGAATGTGCTATAGTTCTTAATGTTCAAGGGATCAAATCCTTGATACTTCAGTAGCCCTTCAACAAAAGAACCCTTTTGGTAGCCAATATTTTCTTTGTTCTGTATGAGGTATTTTATATCTGGGACACTAGGTTTTAGCTTTTGCACTGTCAACATTGATGCTAAGCTCGCTGTATAACTCGATGTCAGTACGAGCACCACGAACACCCACACGATCATTACAAATCTCGATAAGTTGCTGATTAACTTCTCCTCTGCAAAACAAACAACAAAACCAAGTTAGTTCATTTTTTGGTCAGAAAAACCTTGTAAACAAATACCATAATGATGTTTCAAGTGCTATTCAATTTTGCATTAAGCATATTAAATGACAATAAGCATATTATTTTCATCAAATTTTGGTATGGAGATGGACTGACTATGGGCAAAAACAAGTGTGGAGAAGGAGAACTAGAATATCATTCCTACTTGCTTGAAAGGTGGGCCTCGAAATTCTTTGTTTACACGATGCTCAACAACCCAAACCACGAATCCGGTGAAGATGAAAAATAAACCCGTTGTTAACCACAAATCCATGTGTAGGGGTTTCATGAAAACCAATGCATTCTTCCTCTCATCATTCTCAATTCGAACTACCATTACTACATCAGACTCTGTGTACGGCAATGTAAAATCAACAAATCTTGATCTGTTCGATACAATTGTTATATCACCCGCAACAGCATCGAAATTCTGGAGATGGACATAGAACTTTTGGCTACTTAGCAAAGAAGAAAAAAAATTAGAACATCTCATATTCAAGTTGCAAATTTGATTACCCCGAGAAAAATCTGATAGAGAAGCTCATCGTAACTTTCATTAGGAGTTTTGAAGGCATACAACTCGTAGGGGACAGCATATGACAACTGCTCCATGACTTCTTTGAACACATCAATGCAGAAACTAGTGGCCATCACAGCATTTGTTTGAGGATTCGTTTCCACTGAGACAAATTCATGGAAGCCATCTTTGACAGGAACCCCAACCCGCAACTTTGCTTCACCTGTATATATCTCCCAACCTTTAAGAACAACGTGTGATTCATTGGGCCATGTGATAGCTCCAAGGTCTTGTTTGTTGATCGTGTAACTCATACTACTTGGCAAGCTCAGGTTTTTTGATATGCCATATTCTCAAGTCTAGAATCCAATTTCTCTGTCCCCTTTTCCACTAACATTGACTATTTGAAAGGCTGATGGTTGTAACTGTCCATTAACTAGATGGAAGTTGCCACTCAAGCCCTTAAATTCAATGTTTTGGATAGATTGGAGGAGCCTTGGTCCCATTTCTGATGTTCCAATTGCTGCTAAATCTGTCAAGTTCTCTGTAGACATTGGTTTCTTGAATCTTGATATACCTATACTGGATCTCCCTACTGCGATAGCTAAAGGTGTGACACTATCGTGTGCCCACAGCCCAAACACATTCAGTTCAAATCTATCCACTTCTAGATTCTCTTGACGGAATATCTCTTGCATCGAATTAATAATTGTAGGATCCGTCGAATCCAATAGCATGGTAAGCCCATCCGTCGAATCCAGGCATAGCCCTTGTTCATCATTTCAACTTGTTTCACTTTTGTGAAAAAGCGAGAAGCGAGAGATGGTAACATATGCACCACAAACACCCTGGTCTGCATTTTCTTAAGCTTGGAGAGTTCTTGAAGGATATGATCATCTGCAGCTGAAGGAGACATAACACTCCGATACTTGACTTGAGTATTGATTCTTTGGAAAGAATCAGTTGAGTAAGGAACTATGCCCCTCCCATAGTCAGTTTCCTCATAAATTAAGGCTACCTCCCTCCAACTGAAGGCCTTAACTATGGCCCCAAGAGATTCAACCTGAGAAGAGCCAATGTGTGCCCCTCGAATGAAGTATAGGTTTTCAGCGGGCGAGAGAAAAGGACTCATAGCTTGAGAAATGATAGGAACTTGCATTTTGTTCCCAATGTCAATCACAAATTCTGCTTGTGAGGATGTTTGCAGAACTAGTATCGCTTGTACTTGGACATTTTTCAACAAGTCTATGGCTGCAAATCGAAGTTCGAAAGGACAAATGAGGTCCCTACAGTTGAATTGGCAGTGAAGTAAACTACTACCAACCACATCATACAGGCAGCAAGTGAAACAAAGAAAAGAACGACGGGGGATCAAATACAAAACAAAATACAGGACGTGGGGCATCAAAACATGATAGCCATCCACAGTATTTAGAATTTTCAGGCCAGTGGAGAATTCATGAGTTGTGGCCACAAATAACTACTAAAACAAGTGTTGGATAAAAACTGTCTTCGGGTTGAATATCGGCGATTAAGTCTACTGCAAAACACGATAATAATGACATTTTGAGGCTCGTTACGGAGTCGCTTTTCTAAAGATAGTAGTTGCCCCAATCGGATTGTGTGCACTGAGTTACAATAAATCTGCCTTCAAGATACAATGAAGTCGAAATTGAGTTCTTTCCAACTACGTTTGCACAAACGAAGTTGGACAAAATATCTGCGTAGTGAAAAATAATTGAACCAGAAAATACCAAGTTTTGATCCTGTAGATATCATTTTGAGAGACAGAAGGCTGAAAATCTGAATATTTAAATGACTAATTTCGTAGCCAATTTATAGTCCAAATGGTACCTGTTTGAATAGGCATGCACATGTTCACTTTTTGCCGTTGGATTAGATTTTACGGTGTGGATTGCACACTTTCAAATAGTCGCGACCACACCCAATCGACACACCCTTTCGATAAGATACGACCGGTTGCATCCTAACTGGTTCATCCGAACAGATACAATTGTTCCAATGAGTACAACCATTCTTTCTCTCAAATTTCCAATGTAGGACTAAACTCAACATTCAAGCAAGCATTCTAGGAACTAGGCAGGTATACAAACCAATTTATTTTAAAAATCTCTAACAACAAGAATATGACAATGAATTGAAAAGGAAAATTCACGAGTGCTTGTAAGAAGTGCACAGACTTATGTGGACAGAACAAGGCTTAGCTCAACGTACCGGCAGATGCAGCCTCCAAAACATCACCCTTGGAATCCCTTTTGTGAAGTACAATCTTTGTGGTATGATTTTGATTCATTGCATAGAAATCCTCAACCGCCATAGATATACAACTCTGATTAACCTTCCCAATGGTATCCTCCTTGTTCGGAATCACCCCAACATCAACTTCTATTGAGGCACTACCATTTTTACCACACACAAATAATGGTGCTATCCAAAGGCTCATGAATATCAAGACTAACAGTAACACTAGCAGCTGGGAACAGTATCTCCCAGGTTTCTGCATGCCCAGAGAGAGAGAGAGAGAGAGAGAGAGAGAGAGAGAGAGCTTACAAGATTAAATTTTTGGGGAGGGAGGAATGAACGGTGCTCTTTCTTCCAAATACAACAACCTTCAAATCGTCTTTTGTACAGCGAACTTAAACTCATGAACCATAGTTTCCCAACACTTTGACAAACAGGAAAACTTTATAATCATGGCAGCAGAAAATCAAGAACCTCTATTATAATATAGAATAGTATTACAAGTATTCTTCCCAAAAGGGAAAAACAATATACTGCTTCAAAGTGTTATTTCTTTTTCCTCAAAAGTAGTGTCTGTATCTCTCTCTATCCCATAACAGGTACATCCCTGATGGAGATCTATGATTTTGGATATAAGTAGAGTAGTATAAATACATGGATTTTGTGTGGCTGTGATTGGCAGTAATTTGGTTTGGGAGACTTTTGTAGTCTGTAGCAGTCCAGTCAATATCATACTATATATAATTGAGAGTTCTACGTGAGAAGAACGTTAACATAACCTGGACTTGAATACTCGGCCCCTATTGGTGAAAAGTATATACTAGTAAATTTATAGCCACCAAATAGGGAGTAAGCGGGAAGTTTATGCTGTTAAAAATCTTTCATTGAAAATAGATAATACATTCTTTGAGTAAGTATTGAAAATACACATTTCGTGTACAAATTCAGATGTAGATGTGTTTGAAATCGTTTGATACATATGAGGTCCAAATCATTTTAGAAAACCTCATATACATCGAAAGATTTAAAACACATCTTTATCTGAATCTGTGCACCAAACAATATATTCCTAGACTTTCTCTTCTTCTGTTTGCCATATACTGTTGGATTGCAAACTCTATACAAAAGGCTGTATTTGGAAATTTTAAAATTTTAGAGACAGAATACATTTATGCCTTCTCGTTACTCTCCCTAGATTGCTTCCTTGAATAAAGACGTCTCACGATAGAAGTAAGTAATGTTTTCTTCCTCTTCTTTTGACCCCTTTCGATCACCCGAGTAAGATCTTTCACCTGTCAAATTCAATGATTTTCAAACTCACCCGAGTTAGATGCATACGAAAGAACAAAAGAAAGAAAGCTCAACCAATATTTCAATGGGAAAGAGACCATTGACAATTTGCTTCTCACCAACCATTTCAAAGGGAAAGAGAGCATTGCACAACAAACAAACAAACAACAGTAAACCAGAGGAATCCTTTGGTTTGGAGTTCGAACTCCCATCAGTGTTCTATCAATTCTTGTGTCGAGTTAATCACAAGAGGCAAAAGGATTTAAATGGGGTCGCTAGCAAATTTTGTAAATTTGGTCTCGAATTAGTTAATCTGTTGAGTTAGATAAAGAATTATAGAAAATAAACAACTTGAAATCACATCCTGTAGTGCACAACTTGTTCTTAAGTTTATTTGAAAGGGTGAAGTAAGAACCATCAAGGAAAATACAATCAACTTAGCTATAAAAAAATGAAAATCAACCACCTAAGAAACCATTAGGGACTAGGAACCATCAAAGAAAATACAATCAACTTGGCTATCAAAAGGAAAAAGTACTTTCTCATATTTCCCAAGTACAAGAGACTCATTTAGCCAGAGGTCAAAATTTTTGATAACTCAAAGTGTCCGGACCAATTTACGCACACCTTGACTAATGTTTGAATGACCAATTCCATCGTCCATTATCAAGAAACCCAATTAAAGCCAAGACAAAAACATATATAAACTGAGCACATAAGAATTAATAACAAATGACAAGTTTCGAACCTGAAACTTTAAAAAGTAAGAAAACCGGCCCTAAATTTCAACTGCTAGGTCACCCCATTGAGATTCACAATAGACAAAATTATGGTAATTTTCAAAATATTAATTTTCAACTGCTGGGTCACCCCATTAAGATTCACAACACAAGAAATAAATCTTTCAAGGGCCCTTATAGAGTATTTAAGATGAAGATCCAATAAAAACCTCTGGGCTGTGGAAACTAATGAAAGCACTATAACAAGATGACATAAAAGAGGTTTGGTGGGAAAACACTCAGTACTTTCTCACATTAAAGTAGAATCTTATATAGTACGCCCAGTTAGTAAACTGACCCGAATGTTCTGCATTATAGGAAAAAAAAAAATCATAATTCTCTTCATTGCAAACTTCCAATCTGTAAACAAGATAAAGGAAAAAGTAAAACGAACTAGAGAAAGAAATATTAAGAGATAACCGACTGAAACGTTTTTCATTGATCTCAGAAAACGGAATACAAGAGCTTTTATAACAGCCTGAAATCCTAACTGATTTTCCCTCCTAAAACTACCGACTTATTTCTATAGCCAATCACAAAGATACACCTGTCTAAACTAGCTGACAGCTTGGCAATCCACAAGATCAATTCATGGATTGATAACAAAGATGGAAACAGAAAATACAACACAGCTAGTATTTATTAGTCATCACGATCTGCTGCTGAGTCTTCTTCTCGACTGGAGATATCAGAAACCTTAACGTCCCCCCGCAAGTTCATGAGCTTGGCTTTAAGAGTATGAAACTGAGAAACAACTAAGGCTTTGGTGAAAATGTCAGCAACCTGATTTTCAGAAGTAACATACTGAACTGAAATTTGATTATTTAAGACTTTTTCACGGATGAAATGATAATCAATTTCAATATGTTTCGTGTGGGCATGAAATAGAGGATTAGAGGCGAGAGAAATCGCAGACTGATTATCACACCAAACTAAGTAAGGAACAGGACAATCAACATGAAGATCGTGGAGAAGATGAGACAACCAAGAAAGCTTAGCGGCAGTATTGGCTAGGGCCCTGTATTCAGCCTCAGTAGAGGAGCAGGTAACAGTAGGTTGTTTCTTGGCAGACCAAGAAATTAGGTTAAAACCAAAATAGACACAATATCCAGATGTGGATCTGCAATCATGAGGATCTCCTGCCCAATCGGCATCAGCATAAGCAGTGAGAGAACAAGGGCTAGGAAAGAAGTGAAGACCATGATCAAGAGTACCCTTGACATAGCGCAAAATCCTCTTAACAGCTTGGAAATGAGCCTGAGAAGGAGAATGCATAGGTTGACAGACTTGATTAACAGGATGAGCAAGGTCAGGCCTGGTGAGTGTAAGATACTGCAATGAACCAACCAAAGTCCGATAAAATGTAGGATCGTCATACAATCAGGAGAAGAGTGATCTGATGAAACTGAGGCAGGAGACGAGCTTGGTTTGCAAGACTCCATACCAGCCTTGTGAAGTAAGTCTTGAGCATATTTGGTGTGGGATAAAACAAGAGAAGAAGCAGACCGTGTAATCTCAATGCCAAGGAAATAATGAAGAGAGCCAAGATCCTTCATGGCAAACTTAGTATTAAGCGTGGCAATGAAGGAAGTGAGGAACTGAGAATCACTGCCATTAAGAATGATATCATCAACATAGATCAACAGCAAAGTGATAGCAGAACCTTTAGTATGAACAAATAGAGAAGTATCCGTAGTACTATTGACGAAACCCTGGTGTGGAACAAAAGAACTAGACGCAAAATACCATGCTCGAGGGGCTTGATGCAAACCATACAACGCTTTGTGTAATTTACAAACAAAGGAAGGCTTGGAAGGGTCCTTGTAACCCCGTGGTTGCTGCATGTAGACCTCTTCGGAGATAACACCATGAAGAAACGCATTGGAAACATCCAATTGTTGAAGGACCCAATTGTTTGACAAAGCCATACTTAGAACAAGTTTGATAGTTGTTTGCTTAACAACAGGGCTGAAAGTTTCAAAAAAAATCTAAGCCAGAAGTCTGTTGATTGCCATTAGCAACCAGCTGGGCCTTTTATCTAGCAACTTGACCATTGGAATGTTTCTTAATGCAATATATCCATTGAAAGCCAATAACATGAGCATTAGGAGGTAAAGGAACCAAGGACCAAGTTCCCTGTTTGAGCAAAGCATGGTATTCCTCATCCATGGCAGTTTGCCAAACAAATGTTTGGAGGCTTCAGGAAAAGTCTTTGGTTCAACAGAGGTGTTAGAACTAGGACTTAGTTCAGTATGAAGAGAAATTGGCATTCTAGGCCGGGATATCCGCTTTTTGGACCTGGTAACCATGGAATGAACATTGGAGGAAGGATGAGAAATAGCACCAGAAACAATACTGGAGATATCAGGAGCAGTAGAGACTATAGGAGCAGGGGGGAGACTGTAGGAGGTGAAAAACTGGAGGAAGTAGAGGAAGAAAAAGGAGAAACTGTATGAGGAGAGACAGTATGCATAGGAGAATGTGAAGGACAAGAAAAAGAATAAGTAGTAGTAAGAGATTGAGAAGGAACAGGAAGAAAAGAAGATGAAGAACATGAACAGGAAAAGAATCAAAATGAGTGAGAGGAACTGTAAAATTGGTGAACTCAGAAGATGATGATTGAGAGGAAACAAGATCAGGGTAGGGAAAAATGTGTTCAAGAAATTTTACATGTCTTGACACAAAAACTTTATTTTGAGAGGGATCAAAACACCTATATCCATTTGTAGTGGAACAATATCCTAAGAAAACACAAGGCAAGCTTTTAGGTTCTAATTTGTGAGAGATATATGGCTTTAACCAAGGAAAACACAAACAACCAAAAGGCTTGAAAGATGAATATGCTGGAGATTTGTGAAAAAGAAGCTGGAAAGGAACTTTGGACTGTATGGCAGAGTGAGGCAGTCGATTAATGAGATAAAGAGATGGAAGTAAAGCCTCAAGCTAGAATGAAGAAGGCATAGAAGCTTGATGCAAAAGGGTGAGAGTAGTATCGAGAAGATGTCTATGTATTCTCTTTGCTCTTCCATTTTGTTCAGAAGTGTCTGGACAAGTAGAATGATGAACAATGCCTGAGTCGAGAAACAAATTCATCAAGTAATTGTTGATGAATTCGCCTCCATTATCACTTCGGATGGTACCAATATTAGTATGAAACTGACTTGAAACATAGGCTTTAAAATGACTGAGATGACTCTTGACATCTGACTTATAGCGCATACGAAAAAGCCAGCAATATCGTGAGAAATCATCAAGTATTAACATGTAAAATCTACAGCCTTTATGAGAAGGGATAGGAGACGGACCCCATACATCCATATGAAGAAGTTCAAAAGGTTTTGTAGCCTAAGATGATGACAAAGTGAATGGAAGCTTATGACTTTTGACAGAGCAACAACTAGTACAACTTGGATTTTCTGAGGCAGTAGCAGTCAAACCATAATCTTTAACAAGTTTCTACAGTAAAGGAAAACTAGGGTGTCCAAGCCTATTATGCCACAAAGTAAGAGAAGGTGTAGGATTACTAACCAAGGCAGTGGTAGAAAACAAATCAGAACAACCAAGGCAGTGGTAGAAAACAAATCAGAACAAGTCTGAAGAGGATACAACCCATTCAGACAAGGGCCCTTGAAGAGACATGTGCTGGTTGCCTTGTCCTGGACAACAAAACCATCAGAATCAAAAATGATGTTGCACTTGTTATCCTTAGCAAACTGATACACAGAGAGAAGTTTATGAATGATGTGAGAAGCATGCACAATATTATCCAATGAAAACTTTGTCAAAGGTGTTTGTATTATACCGTTACCAGTATGTGCTATAGGGACTGTAGTTCCATTACCAACTAGCACTCCTTCCTGTCCTGTAAAGGCATTTTGCTGCAGAGAAAGATTGGCAAGATCATTAGTGACATAGTTAGTAGCACCACTGTCAAAAAACCAAGGCCCTAGAGATGGATGAGCAAACTCTGATGTCTCTGCCAAATTTACTTGAGGAGCAAAAGATACAGCTGCTGGTGGTTGCTGATTGTTGTAACCATGATTAGTATTTGATGAACTGGACAGAGAGTTGGAAGAAACACCACTGTGACCTTGTGTAAGTGAAACTGCATACATGGGAAACTGTGGCATAAACTTTGGTCTAGAGAACACACTTGAAGCAGCTTGAGATGTGTTTGTGGAAGGAGAATTATTTCTGAACACTGTCCTTTGTGACTGGTTAGTAAACTGGAAAGGTCCAGAAAACTGTGGTGGTTGATAGAACAAATTCAACTTGAGATGGCAAGATATGGCTGTATGATTGTCCTTGCCACATATTTGACACTCTGGTTTTAATCCTTGACCGTATCCACCCCGTGTAGGAGGAAAAAAGCCAGGAAAACCAGAGAAACTGCCTTGAGATGGACCAAAATTATATCCTTTATTATTCCTCCTATCTCTATTGTAACCCCTTCCCATGTTAACAGGATAAGGTGGATAACCCTGATATGAGAACTGCTGAGAAGGATTAGCAGAAGTGGTTACAAATGGACTGCCTTGAGAAGGCTGATTTGGAATACTTTGTATATGTTGGCCTGTGGTTAATGCAGTAGAACTTGATGGTTTCTGTCCTCCTAAATATTGAGTTGTTGCAACAAAAACTGATGAGGCCATACTCTTCATATCATTTGTTTTTATCCATATCTTCTGATAGCAAAAGTGAAACCAATTCTTCAAAACTTATTGGCTCTGTTCTGGTTTTGAGAGCAGTTTTAAGACTTTTAAACTCATCTTGTAATCCATGTAAGGTATGGAAAACCAGATCATTGTCTGTGACTGGACTTCCAGAAGTGGCAAGCCTTTGTGCACAATCCTTAATAAGATCTATATAGGTTTCCATTCTAGCAGTTTTTGATGCATCGGATAACCATCTTTTCAACAAGTGAACATGAGATCTTGACAAAAGGCCAAATCTATGTTCTAAGGCTTTCCAAACCTCATACGCATGATCACATCCCAGAATATGTTGAAGTGTCACTACAGTAATTGTTGCAGTTATACAGGACAAAAGATGACCATCAACAACTGACCAAGACAAGAACTCTGGATTTACAACTTTTCTTTCATTTACTAGAATTTCTGAGACTGGACAGGTAATGGAGCCACCTACGTAACCTAGATATCCATTTGGACATGTAGCATTCTGAACCTGAGTTTTCCATATCACATAATTGTGTGAATCTAGTTTAGTAGTTACTAAACTGTGAAAATTAGACACCAAATTACTGAGTTCTGATTTTCTGCAGACTCAAACTGTGCAGCCATCGTCTTTCCTTTGATGAACAGTTGTAGATGAGACTGTAAACTACAAGTTCAAAGAAGACAAACCTGAATATTTGATAGATCTATATCAAACATTATCTCAGATCAAAGACAGAATGTTGTGAATCAATCTCGAGACAATTCGCCGAACAGTTTGTAGTCAAGAAAGAAAACCTTCAATCTCCAACAATGTCATCGCTTGTATCGAACCACAGATGACTTGCGTCTTGAAAGCTCTGATACCATAAAGGAAAATGTAAAACGAACTAGAGAAGAGAAATATTAAGAGATAACCGACTGAAACGTTTTTCATTGATCCCAGAAAACGGAATGCAAGAGCTTTTATAGCAGCCTGAAATCCTAACTGATTTTCCCTCCTAAAAATTCCGACTTATTTCTATAGCCAATCACAAAGACACACCTGTCTAAACAAGCTGACAGCTTGGCAATCCACAAGATCAATACATGGATTGATAACAAAGATGGAAACAGAAAATACAACACAGCTAGCATTTATTAGTCATCACGATCTGCTGCTGCGTCTTCTTCTGGACTGGAGATATCAGAAACCTTAACACAAGACCACAATTCCTTCATCATACACCACAGAAACTAGAAGCCGGTAGCCAGATGAAACAACAGCAACGAGGCGATGGAAATACATTTTTGATTTTCATTGTTCAAACATTGGATTTTCATTGTTCTAATTATTAAATTATCTCACCATTACAAACATATAGTTCATAAAGAGACGGACATGCCCCATAGAAAGCAAAAACCAGTCGGGCATGATAAAAGTATGGTTTAATCTGAGGTACAAGTGCGAGAATTGGATATAAGGAGACAGACAAATATCTCCCACCAAGATAAAGTATGGTTTTATCATGTTAGTGAGAGTTACACAAAGTAATTGTGAGTTTATTTTTTGATTATGAGAATAATGGAGTTAGTGGAGGTCATGGGTATTCTGATTGTTAATTAGGGGTAGAGTTACATTTTATGTCCACTAGTATAAATTTACATGTAATCTAATCTTTCAAGTATGAGTGAAAATAAAATTCTAAGTCTTTTTCTATATTATCTTCTTCATATTGTGAGTGTGTGTGTTCTTGCTCTCAACAAAGTTTAGTTCCATCTCTCTCATCGAGTTTCTTTCAATGAGCTTCCAGCAATGACCCTATAATCATCAGAAGTCTGACTGATAGTCGGTCAGGCCTAGCTAAGAGCAATATTACCTGAAATCAAAAGGAGATCTGAGCATAATGACAGCACCAAATATTTCCAATGTCCTCCAGACTATAATGCTCTGAGAAGCCTGACTGTAAACGATTCATCTTCCGTTTGCTTAAGGAGGGATGATAGATTCAGTTCATGTAAGCCTAGAAGACACATCGTGTAGAAATTATAGAAATGGTAATCATGATCTAGGATGTGATTGTCCACATAATCCAATAGATGGTGAAGAATGGTCTACAATGCGCGTTCCCAAATTTTTCATAATCTTGATGAACTTGTGCCATGAAATGGAAATCAGGATCCATCCAAGATGACATGTTATGATATTAAAGGCGATTTAAGAAAATCTTGAAGAGGGAAAAAAAACCAATAAACGAAACCAATGTCACAAAAGTAGCATTCCTAACATTGATGAAAAACATGACCAAGATGGATGGAAAAGCATATATAAATCTAATACTACTACAAGCCCATGCACCACTGCATAGTATGAAACAAAATCTGAGCCATGTCTACGTTAATCCAACCATCTGAGATGCTGCTAACAATACATGGCCAAATATATATGTCAATGACAGCACTATGTGCGTACGTTCACATATGAACACATGCTAAGTGCTAATGTTGATGATGACTTGATGATGAAATGGACGTGTGCAACAGCTTCATGATGCATACTATCATGTGGCAGTTGTATTTGTTGAAGTATAGAGAACAGAGTACATCCCCTTCCCACTACTGGTAGGTCAGAGGTGGCAGAACTCCATTGGTACCAACAGCACTGGCCGGGTGATTGGAATCCTTTCTTTTCCCAAAGGGGTTCTTCGAGTACATTTCGATAGGGTAACAGAAACATAAGCTACATATCAGAAAAAATAAAGAAGTACAATCAAGAAAAAAAACAAACAAAAATCATAGAACAATGAGGGTTGAATAACAACAGGCAAATATGATTCTCGCTTAAGATATCTGAGAAGCATGCGATTGAAATTCTATGGGGTAAACCTAAATCATCGACAAATAAACTAGTTCCCCGTTGGAGGGAAAATGGGGCTTTTGGAAACCTAGCACTTAGAAGAGGAGGTTCAAACGCAACCTCAAACTCTACTCCTTCTCTTGTTCGTCATAACTCTCGCTGCCTATCACTCGCCACAGACCACTACCTTATGCTATCTAACACAACTATATATAGCAAAGGTAAGCATGGGTGAGGCATGGGTCAAACAATGGGGCATGGGTGAGCATGGGCTGCTCATGGGGCAGACTTCAACACAAATAGCCTTAGGTCATTGTTCCTTGCCGGAAGCCTGTGGCTTGGCACTTTGTCTTGTGCTACTGAATCTCTTTAGACCTAGTGTTGAACAAGCATTAGATGCTAATTTAAAGCGTAATGAAGAGAGTACTGCTGCGCTGGCTGCTGCTGATGATTGGGAACTTACATACCCTCCAGCTGTTACTCATCAATCTGGTAGATATTGAACTACATCTCTTGGTTCTACCACATCATATCAGCACAAACTTTCTAGTATTGCTCATCGGTTCAAACTTTCTAGTATTGCTCAAGTATTTTGGATCATTTTCTAGGCTCCAAAAAGATATTGGGCAAGTGGTCTATATGGAGCATTGCATTTGCAGTTTCCTGTACCTCATCTTTTGGATGGAATTGGGATTCCCAGTTGTTCTTGTTATTTCAGCATGCTGTTTAGTCAGTCTTAGGTGGCCTCTTTAAACTTTTATAGTTGAAGTATATCGATTGCCACTCACACTGCTTCTACTGAGAACTGGTTATCTATTCATGTGCTTCGAGTGTTTTTGGTCATCGATATGTTATTCTTCGTATTTGAGTTTTTTGATCTTTGATATCTGATAGTCTGTAATTGATGGCATTTGTTTAAAGAAAAGAGGAGTACTTGAGTTTCGATGGCATCTGCTTGTACGATGTCATTGCTTGAGACTTGCTGATCTATCCCTCTGATTCATTTTGCTGATATTTTAACTGCTGTTATAGGATTTCTTTGAGGATGTGGGACCACTTCTTAGTATGCAATTGGGAGGTAAATCTTTGGAAGGTTTGTAATATGCTTATAAAAACATTACCTGGTCTAGCAAAAGTCACTGCTGTTGAGGAATAGCGATGCCTCTCGCTCATTCAGTCGCTCAAATAGTCGTACGGTAGCAACTCTACCCAAAGAACAGGTGGATCTGATTAGGCTGCTTCGGAGGTTTTAATCCCACTTGGGAGCTGTTTGTGTTGCTGTTGTGGAAGAACACCTCGCCTACTTGTTGTCTCTGCTCTTGAATCCAAAAGTGCCCACCAGGTGTTCGACGAAATGTTTTGCAATGTTTTACAATCTCTGCTCTTGAAGACACTCTTTATATGCTAAATGGAGAGAGGAGGAAAAAGCTCATCATATAGACATTACCAAGAGACCAACATCAACAACGGAGGAGGAAAACAAGGGCAAAATCAAAATGATAACTATGGAAATCATGGGAGCTGGACACCCTGTTGCTTACAAGCACGGAAGATTCACTGCTGCAGCAATAACCAAGGAGATTATCTTCACATTATTTGTTGGTAACTTACAGGAGGACGCCAATATAGGTTGGTTCAGAAAATTCTTCACAAGCTTTGGAGTGGACAGGGATGCGTTCATTCCTCAAAAGAGGAGCAAAAGGTCTGGTAACCGTTTTGGTTTCATAAGGTATGATTGCAAGCAAGCAACAGAAATGGCAATCGAAAAGGGAGATGGTATTTGGATTGGGAAAAACAAGCTAGTAGTCAAAGAAGCCTACTTCGACTAGAATAGAAACAAGCAGCAAACTGTGATCTCCAAGAACAATCGTACAAGTTCTGGATTCATTAGTAAATATCCGGCCGATTAAACCCGATATGGTCAACAACCTGTGGGAGGTAATTACGCAAAGACCTATGCAGAAGCCATCAGAAGCAATAGTACCAGCAACAAAGGAATGGTGATGGACTTTGAGTTGCAGACAAACAACCAGAGGATGGGAGAATCCAAGGTAAAGAAAGTTGAGGAGAAAAAGTCCATCAACATACAAACCAAAGGTAATCATTGGTTGACTAAAAGTGCCATTGTTAAACTCAGAACTTCCACTACAATCGAGAGAATAACCAAAGTGTTCCGTATGGAAGGTTTTCAAAAGTGTCTTATTAGAAATTTAGGTGGATTGTCAGTTATAGCTACCTTTGATTCAAAACAAGAGATGTACTCTGCAGTACATAATGCTAACCTACAGGGTTGTTTTTCATACTTTAGTCCTTGGAATGGTGAGGCTGCCACTTTCTCTAGGCTAGTGTGGCTCAAATGCAGGGGAATGCCTCTTCAAACCTGGAATATTGCTGCTTTCAAGTTAATTGGTGAATTATGGGGTCAGTTTCTTGCTCTCGATGAGGAAACCTTACATGAGATTTCTTTCGAAGTTGGCAGGATGATGATTTTAACAGATTGTGGTGAAAAGATTAATTCATGGGTTGATGTAATGGTGAATGGGACTAATTACAAAGTCAAAGTTTGGGAGGAGGAGTGTGAGGAGCCTTTTGAAGAAGACAAGTCCAAATCTCCCTATTTAGCCAATTCTGAGGAAATGGATGCTTCCAACAATCTGCAGGTTCCACCATACACGCATCAAGGTGACAATGACGACATGGAAACCAACCAAGCATTGCCAACCAATCAAGAAGAGGTTACCAGGGGTGATAGGGATAACATCGACAAAGGAGGGCAGTATCCAAAAAAGTGCAACGAAAGGCAAGAAAGAGCTAACAAAAAACATGCAACACCAACTCCCAAATCTGCACATGCCAATATGGGAAAAAACTCAAACAGTGGCACAATCATCAGAGACTGGAGTTAGTTCAAAAAGGATCCTATCTTACTCTTGGGTTCCTAATTCGTTAGGCCTAGGGGAGAAAGTCAATAAGTCACCCATTGAGGAGGTAAATGGGCTGATAATATCACACCACCAGACCCACACAAAAGCCCTCATAAAAGTGAGTTCGAATTTATCAAGCCCTGCACCACAAGAGGAGGCCTCAACAAATCGGACCAAAACCATGGAAGAGGAGGATATTAGCAATCGGCCCATTAACTCTATAAACCCACAGGAACCCATGCCAGAAAACAATGTTCTACCAATTCAAACATTTGTTACTAAGAAAAGGAAACTTAAGAGGAAGTTCAGAGTGCAACCTTTTGGAAAAATGTTGCCATTCAGGCCTTCTTTTTCAGGAGGCTGATGTCTTGGTTTCTATGCAGGCTGTAGTTTTGGGGTACAATCAGCGTAAGTCAAGGAAAATCGAGGGGGAATTTAAGAAGGTTGATGGAGGTAGCGACTATGATGGTGGTCATGTTTTGTTAGGGTTCAAAATTCAGATTATGAGGTTTTCTTTTAGCTCTTTTATGTTTTTAGTCATATTGTCGAGCTATCCTTCTATGCCTGAGGTGTTGCTTATTTACAAAAATGGAAGGTTTAGGGTAGGTTGTGTTTCTTGCGAGTAGCAGCATTAGGAGGGTATATATCCACTCTTCCAAGCTCTCTCTACGTGGAACTATTCCTATTGTAATATTTCATATTTTATCTCCATGATAATGAGATTTCTTTGCCTTTCAAAAAAAAAAAAAAAAAACATTACCTGGCTCCATGGTGGAAAAAGGAAGCTATGAAGGTTCTGGATACAAAATTGTTCGAATGGCTAAAACTGAGTCCCAGCAAATCACATTGCTTGCAAATGCCTCCTTATTAGCAGATGATCTTTTACCACGTGCAGCATGAAGCTCGCCCCAATTAATCAGGCTAATTACAACGATGACCCTCGCAAAAGTTTGTTGTCTGCTTTGCTTCCCAAGGGTGTTACTTATCTCAGAATATGCACCGTGTGGTCAATGATATCATATCTAATGCGATGGCAGCATTTTCTGCCTCGGGAATGGATCCATACAGGTACAGAGCCGTTGTTTCTTAATTGTTTGGCTGGTTACCTCTACTTGTATGGCTTGGAATATTTGGTTGTTTTGTGGATGTACATGAATTTGGCATTTCCCCATGTAGCATTAGATTGAGCTCTCCTGAGGCTAATAGCTAATGTTATTGCACTTTGCAGTGTACTCCCGGAAGATGACTGGTTTACTGATGTTTGCCAAGATGCAATGGAGAGATTGAGTGGAAACCTAAAGTTGCAAATGGGGATCTGGACCTCAGCAGTCCAATGGCTTCTGTCTCAGTGCAATCAATTTCATCCGCCCGATCTCGTGGGAGTTCTTAATGCATAGTAGTTTTTGGGTTTTTCAAAAGCAGTCCTTGTATTCATAGTAGCTTTTGGGTTTTTCTTTTTCTTCCTTCCAATTTTCCATGATCTTCTCCATTTGTTTTTTTTCCCTCTTCTTTTAATACGTGATCCTACTATCATGCTATCGCTTGTTGTTGTAATTTCATAAGATTTAGGAACTGTTTTCAAATTCCGGTTGTTGGAGCATTTGATTTTTTGTAACGTTAATGGCATCTATTGGTATTAAATTCAAATTTGTAAATATTCTTTGACTACTCCCATTGTGGGAGTGTTTGAGTTTGTGTAGTGTTGAATACATTCATTTGATCCTTTGCACCCGATGTCACTAGACATGAAAATTCATTCCCTACGGAAAAGTCTTGTATTTTGTTGTATAGATGTCTTTTTCTTTTACCTTTTACCTACTTCAAACTTAAGACAGATTGGTTTGTTAGGCCGATGAAAAGAATTGGAAGGAACAAGTTGACATGAAGGAATGTAAATCCAAAGGGGTGTTGCATCATAATCATGATATTAGATGTATAAATATACACAATAGAGCAGAGCATGACACTTCCCACTTATTAGATACCTACATTCTATACCTTTTGCTTGAGTTGTAAACGAAAAAGATAGGACGGTCACATTTCTAACAATGCATATGATCATCTTTCTTCCTTGATTTCTAACATTTCTACAGTTTGGTGAATTGGGGTATTGGTTTCTGTTGTAGAAAACCCTTCATCGAGTGAGAAAATCCCTTCTACAAGCTGAGAATCACTCATTGCTAGACTTTGTGGGCAATGACCTCCTCCTCCTGCTGCTGCTGCAGGCAGTGCCATGACTTCGTTGGTTGGTGTTTCACCCTTGGATGCATCAGATGAGTTGTCTTTTGCCTCGTCGAAAGTTTTAGCCATTGCTATAACCTTTTGCCAGATTGATGAGTCATTAGAGGCTAAGATGTCTCTGTTGTCGTACAAGAAGATAGACATGAATAAGATGAGAGCAGAAAGTGAAGACATGGCAGCAACTACAAAAAGACCCTTAAAACTATCGAGTTTGAGGCTGCCGGAGGTGACCCTAGTGCCGTCTTGCTCTGGACAAGTAGCTCCTTTTCCCGACGGTTCAATTTTAATCATTCTATCTGCCTGTGTTACATTTAAGATTGCTCTCGAAACGTCTGGTACCAGGGGAGATCCCTTTTGGAATGCCTACAAGTAAAGATCCACATAAAACAACCTGTCTAAGAGTACATAGAGCTGGCAGCTTGGCAATATGAAAAACATGCATGGATTTCGCTATTCGAATAGCACTTTTGAACAGAAATCCGAAAAAGGTGGACTTTTTTTTATGCTGCTTTCACTTAATTAAAACTATAACATATACCATTGAAACACACAGAGAGAGACTCACAAATCCAAAGCCTGCTGTCTTGTAGAGAGGTCCCACCATAGTGTACTTGGCACAGTATTTGGGATCGGCAAGGAAGAGCCTTATATAGGGGAGCTCCTCGACGAAAGCAGCCACTCCTCCTTTATTACTTCCGTTGGAAAGGGCTTTATCATACTCTTCGACTGTGCTATAGTTCTTCAACTTGGAGGGATCAAATCCCTGATCCTTCAGTAGCCCTTCAACAAAAGAACCTTTCTGGTAGCCAACATTTTGTTTATTCTGTAAGAGGTTTTTTATATCCGTGACACTAGGTTTTAGCTTTTGCACTGTCAACATTGATGCTAAGCTCGCTGTATAACTCGATGTCAGTACGAGAACCACGAACACCCACACGATCATAACAAATCTCGATAAGTTGCTGATCAACTTCTCCTCTGCAAAACAAACAACAAAACCAAGTTAGTTCCTTTTTCTGCTAGAAAAACCTTGTCAACAAATGCCATAATGATGTTTCAAGTGCTATTCAATTCTGCATTAATCATGTTAAATGACAATAATCATATTGTCTTCATCAAATTTTGGTGTGGAGACGGACTTACTATGGGCAAAAACAAGTGTGGAGAAGGAGAACCAGAATATCATTCCGACTTGCTTGCGAGGTGGGCCTCGAAATTCTTTGTTTACACGATGCTCAAGAACCCAAACCACAAATCCGGTGAAGATGAAAAATAAACCCGTTGTTAACCACAAATCCACGTGTAGGGGTTTCATGAAAACCAATGCATTCTTCCTCTCATCATTCTCAATTCGAACTACCATTGCTACACCAGACTCTGTGTACGGCAATGTAAAATCAACATATTTTGATCTGTTCGATAGAATTGTTATATCACCCACAACAGCATCGAAATTCTGGAGAGGACACAAAACTTTAGCTAGGAAAAAGGAAAAAGAAAATTAAAACATCTCATATTCAACTTGCAAATTTGATTACCCCAAGAACGATTTGATAGACAAGGTCATTGTAACTTTCATCAGGAGTTTCAAAGGCATGAAACTCGTAGGGGACAACATATGGCAACTGCTCCATGACTTCTTTGAACACCTCAATGCAGAAACCTGTGGGCTTCACAACATTAGTTTGAGGATCCGTTTTCATTGAGATAAAATCAAGGAAGCCACCTTTGATAGGAACCCCAACCCTCAACTTTGTTTCGCCTGTAGGAATCTCCCAACCCTTAGGCACAACATGTGATTCACCAGGCCAAGTGATAGCTCCAAGGTCTTCTTTGTTGGTCGTGTAACTCATACTACTTGGCAAGCTCAGATTTTTTGATATGCCATATTCTCGAGTCCAGAATCCAATTTCCCTGTCCCCTTTTCCAATTATATTGACTATTTGAAAGGCTGATGGTTGTAACTGTCCATTAACTAGATGGAAGTTACCACTCAAGCCCTTAAATTCAATGTTTTGGATAGATTGGAGGAGCCTTGGTCCTGTTTCTGAGGTTCCAATTGTTGCTAAATTTGTCAAGTTCTCTGTAGATACTGGTTTTTTGAATCTTGATGCCCCAATACTGGATCTCCCTATTGCCATTGCTAAAGCTGTGGCACTGTCGTATGCCCATAGCCCAAACACATTCAGTTCAAATCTATCCACTTCTGGATTTTCTTGACGAAATCTCTTTCTCCATCTTTCATTGAAGTTTTCAAGCTGGTTGGATTTCGGAACAAAAGGTTTCACACCGATTACCCCTTGCATCGAATTTATAACTGTAGGATCCGTCGAATCCAGCAGCACGGTAAGCCCATCGGTGATAATCCAGGCATATCCCATGTTCATCATTTCAACTTGTTTCACTTTTATGAAAAAGCGAGAAGCGAGAGATGGTAACATATGCACCACAAACACCCTGGGCTGCATTGTCTTGAGCTTGTAGAGTTCTTGAAGGATATGATCATCTGTAGCTGAAGGAGACATAACACTCCGATACCTGACTTGAGTATTGATTCTTTGGAAAGAATCAATTAAGTAAGGAACTATGCCCCTCCCATAGTCAGTTTCCTCATAAATTAAGGCTACCTCCCTCCAACCGAAGGCCTTAACTATGGCTGCAAGAGATTCAACCTGAGAAGAGCCAATGTGTGCCCCTCGAATGAAGTATGGGTTTTCCGCAAGCGAGAGAGAAGGACTCATAGCTTGAGAAATGATAGGAACTTGCATTTTGTTCCCAATGTCAATCACAAATTCTGCTTGTAAGGATGTTTGCAGAACTAGCATCGCTTGTACTTGGACATTTTTCAACAAGTTTATGGCTGCAAATGGAAGTTCAAAAGGAAAATGAGATCCCTATAGTTGAATTGGCCGTGCAGTAAACTCCTATAAACCATATCAAGCAGGCAGCAAATGAAATGAAGAAAAGAGTGATGGGGGATCAATTACAAAGCAAAATACAAGACCGAGGGCATCAAAACAAGATAGCCATCCACAATATTTAGAACTTTCAGGCCAATGGAGAATTCATGAGTTGTAGCCGCATATAACTACTAAAACAAGTACGTGTTGGATAAAAACTGTCTTAGAGTTGAATATCGGCGATTAAGTCTACTGCAGAACACGATAATAATGACACTTCGAGGCGCGTTACGAAGTTGCTTTTCTAAAGACTGTATTTGTCCCCATCGGATGGTGTGCACCGGGTTACAACAAATCTTCCTTCAAGATTCGTTGAACTTGAGTTCTTTTCAATTACGTTTGTACGAACAGAGTTGGACAGAACATCTGCGTAGTGAAAAATAATTGAACCAGAAAACACCAAGTTTTGATTCTATAAGATATAAAGACTTGGAACAAATGCTGTAGGATAACAGAGTAATTTTGAGAGAAAGAAGGATGAAAATCTGAATCTTTAAATGACTAATTTCGAAGTCAATTTATAGGCACTTGTTTGAATAGGCATGTACCTATTCATTTTCTGCCGTTGGATTAGATCCTACAGTGTGGATTGCACCATTTCAAACAGTCGCGACCACACCCAATTGACACGCCATTTCGTCAAGGTTACATCCCAACTGGTTCACCCAAACGGATACAACCATTCAAACGGGCACCCCAACAGGTACAGCCGTTCTTTGTCTCAAGTTTTCAATGTGGGACTAAACTCAACATTCAAGCAAGCATTCTAGGATCTAGGAACTAGGAACGATTTTAAAAAACACCTAAACTACAAACCAATTTATTTTGAAAATTTGTAACAACAAGAATTTTGACAATGAATTGATCCAAAGGAAAAATTTTGAGTGTCGGTAAGAAGTGCGCAGACTTACCAGCAGATGATGCCTCCAAAACATCACCCTTGGAATCCCTTTTGTGAAGTACAATCTTCGTGGTATGATTTTGATTCGTTGCATAGAAATCCTCAACCGCCATAGATATACAACTCTGACTAACCTTCCCAACGATATCCTCCTCGTTCAGAATCACCCCAACATCAACTTCTATTGAGGCACTACCATTTTTACCACACACAATTGGTGTTATAGAGTTGCTCATTAATATCAACACTACTAGTAACACTAGCAGCTGGGAACAGTATCTCCCAGGTATCTGCATTCCCACACAGAGAGAGAGAGAGCTTACAAGAGTAAATTAACTTTTTTAGTGGTGTCAAAACTTTTTGGGGAGGGAGGAATGATTGGTTGTTTGATCTCCTTTTATTATATGTATGTGTGTGTATATATATACATACATACTTATAACGTGCATATTCTGAAACCGTGAAGCACCAGTACAACTGCTGGATTCAAAGAAATTTCTTCTCTTAAGGAACCCTACATGTTTAGAGGGTCAAGTCTTTGGTACTGCAGAGGAAGAGTGAGTGAGAGGAGAGAGAAAGGGAGAGAGAGAAGAGTTGGAGAATATTATATACATAAATATATATATGTATATATAGATATGTATAGATATATATATGTGTATATATATATATAGTAAGTTTCTAATAAGTGATTTCTCATTTTGCTAAAATGAGAAACTCACATTTTGCTAAAATGAGAAACTCACATTTTCTGATCAAATATTAATTATCCGAATTGTTCAATATGTTTAAAATATGGTTTTAATGGTACTTGCGAGAAATTGGCATATATATATATATATATATATATATATATAAGTTTTGAGTTCAGAGTCTCTTGCGTGCTATAACTCTTGTAAGCCTTGCGGGATTTCGTCATGACTTTATTGGACCTCCACTAGTGGATGGTAAGATAACTCCTGTTGGAAATAAATTCGATGCAAAAGGGTATTCTGCTAGGTTTAAAAATTCACACAAAAATAAAATGCAACCGAAACTAGCAAATCAAATAATTAGAGAGAAAATATTATAAAAGGCTGTGGAGTGGTTGAGACACGCGAATGGCGCTCTCGTTTGGAAAAATAGACCTCATTCTGCACGGAATTGAACGGTACTCTTTTATCAAAATACAACGACTTTAAAGTCTTCTTTAATTTGTACAACAAATTAGACTCATGAACCATAGTTTCTCAACAGTTTGACAAACGGAAAAACTTTACAAGTAGAAAATCAAGAACCTCTTTTATAATTTAGGAATGACAATTTTGTCCGATTCGATCCGATCTGCTCCATTCGGGTTGGAGTTTCGGGGATTTATTTGGGGATTGGGTTGGATTTGGAGGTAAAAGTTAGAAAAAAATGGGGATCGGGTCGGAGGTGGGTCTTAGTACATCCGTCCCCGTCCCCGTTCCGTTCCCCGATTCATTTGAAAATAATTATTAAGTAGATATTATGTTTACTTTTTAACCCCTTTACATATAAGTATTTACAATTTTACTTTTTAACCACTTTATCATTTCTTCTTTTTTTCTTAAATAGAGTTTAGAGTTATTTTAATGTAAAAATAGATCTTCAAAATATACATATTACGTATTAATCTTCAATTTAGAATCTATGTTATTTTATTTATTAGTCTTCAATAGATCTTCAGTCATTCTCTCCTTTTGTTTTGTGGTATTTGATAGAATTTAAACTCTATATTATGTTATGTATTAGTCTTATAGTTGTAAATTTGTGATTATTTATATACGAGATGAATCAAATTTTTTTATTAAAAAAAACGGGGTGGGGCGGAGATCCCTAATCCTTGTCCAGGGTGGAAATAGAGGGTGGGGTTCATTCTCCGTTCGGAAAACGGGATTAGAATGGAGACAGACATAGTCAAATTTACCCCCGATCTGTTCCGTTGTCATCCCTACTTATAATATAGAATAGTATTGCAAGTATTCTTCCCAAAGAACTACTTAAAGGGAAAAACAATATACTGCTTCAAAGTGTTTTTTTTCCCCTCAAAAGTGGTGTCGGGTATCTCTCTCTCTATCCCATAACAGGTACAGCCCTGATGGAGACCTATGATTTTGGATACAAGTAGACTAGTATAAATGGATGGAATTTGTTTGGCTGTGATTGGCAGTAATTTGGCTAGGGAGACTTTTGTGGTCTGTAGAGCAGTCCAGTCAATATCATGCGGAGTGTCTAATTAATTGAGTTTGTTTTTTCTACAAGACTATACTATAATTGAAAATTCTACGTGAGAAGGACATTAACACAACGCGGTATTTGATGGCTCCCGCGGTTACAAAAAATTATTCAGTGCTCTTAAGATAACATGACGCAGTATTTGATGGCTCCCGTGTTATGAAAAATTATATAGAGCTCTTAAGATACTGTTATATGATATCGCAAATGTCTCTAACATTAACTAACAAAATTTTGAAGACTGTGTGCTTTTGGGATTGGAAAATTGGGGGTGTGTTTGATTTATAAAACAAGACAATAAGAAAACACTTCAAAGCGTGTTACTGCAGCATCTTCTTAAAAATGGTATTTGCTCTTACCAAATGGTGTGTATCGGGTAACCGTGAATCTGTTTTCAAGATACAACGAAATTCGAACTCAAGGTTCTTTCTGTCTACGTATGCACAAACGAAGAGAGACAGAATATCAGTTGTGTTGCAAAATGAGAATTAGCAACCACCAAAATTCAGTTAATGCAGAACAAGAGAACGCTAGTATTGAATGTTCAAGTATATTTATGTTGACTAGGAAAAATATGAAATTTCAAGTGGTTTTAAGCTGATGTGTGGTGATCGAAATTTCTAAGTTTTAAATTGACGCATCATTCGAAGTGGTACACACCTGATCAATCTTGACCGTTATATATATCCATCCGTACGGTGTAGATTCATCTACTACATGAACCAATGTGTTAACGAGACACACCAATTTGATTTCGATCTCGTTCGTTTGACCACACTGTTTAGGATCAACAGTTGTGATGGCAACCTTCCCAACCATCGCATCATGTGGTTAATTAACCACCAACAATCACTGGACCAATCACTGGACCAATTGCCATGTGTGTGCCATGTTACTGCAACTTGTTGCCAAATTGCAACAAAGAAAGGCGCCTCGCACCGAGTGGTATGCGCAAAGTGCGCTATCAAAGCACCACATTGTATCACGCAACCCACTGTCACACTCACGCACCTGCCACGGGTGTGGGTCCTTAGTGCGAAGTAAAAAAAAAATCCAAATAAACACCTATTATTATTTTGAAACTCTCTAACGCGATATAGAGCTGAAAATTAAGTATATAAACTCCACATTAATACGTTATGCTGGAAAAGTTTGAAATACTACATTACAGTATGCAGAAACATTAAATAATTATTGATTGGGCTAGGGGTCAGCTTTCTATGGTTAAGGAAGCAATGACATTTTTTGTCTCACTCAATATCTTAATAGTGAAGATAAAGGAAAACAAAACTTGCATGTTCCTTAGGTCCTTGTCATCACAAAATGGTAGCAAAGTCTCTACTTTCCAAGTTCTCCGAAAAGTCTATAGCTTCTCTATTGGTACTTGATTGCAACGGTAGGTGACTGGTCATCGACCGGCAAAAGTGTCGCTGATGTGCCGGCCAAATCAATATTTAATATTAAAATTGATCATTGCCTCAAGAATGTAGAAAACCAGTAAGCGGCAAGATAGAGTGTCGATCCACGAGAAATAGTTGGAAGGTTGTCACCGGAATTTGTAGCTGTAACGTTTCGGACGCTAACCTTTGATTAGTTTGGTTGATTTTAATATCTAAAGCTGCAATTTAAACTAAGATAGAAAACTATGGATTAAGAAAGTAGGCTAGATCCGTGAAATCCTTCCATCCTAGATTTTAGATAACGTCTTCTCTTTTATAACTCAATCAAGAATTCAGGGCAGAGAATCTTGATCGGAAAATCTTTCGATGGCAATTTATTTGATTCTAAGGATATATTCAGAACTGATTCTTGTTTAATATAAATAAGTCAAATCACAGGAGGACATCG
>JABCMJ010026482.1:0-10136 GCA_014822125.1 Arbutus unedo | reverse complement strand
ATACAACCAATTTTTTACTCATAAATTTTTGCATGAATGACCTACTCGTAGAGCTTGAGAAAATGAAATGTTTTTTATTCCATAATTGGACCCAAGACAATTGGACCTGGGTTGGCTCTCTCATAGCATGCATGTTGTGCCTATGCATGACCTTATTTCCCTTCGATATTCTAAGTTTTTTTTTTTGTAGTCGAGGTATTCGATCGGTTTTGAGATTATTTCCAACGTAGTGTCAACTAGTTCTCAGAAAACCTATCTCACCATTCACTCGGTGGGGGCCCATTTAAAGTCAAAAATTTTGTCCTGTGTGGACTGGGCCCATAAGAATTTATAGCACTTGAAAGGTTTCAAACCTAAAACCTAAGAAGGAACGTATATCTAAATCTCAAGACTTGACCACCACGTCAACACCTTGGGGTTTTGTCGATATCCTAAGTTAGTCTCACAAAAATTGGTCAAATGGAGAATGACCACAATTATGGTGCTTAGTCGCTCAAACTCCAAATTCGATTCTCATATATAACTAGAAATTTGTCCAATAGTTAATTTTGGGTCTCCAAAATTAGTTAAGGTGCGAGCTATCTGAACCAAAAACCTAATTATCAATACAAGAAAAATGTAACACACTCACATTGAGGACCTATATGTTTAAAGTTTTCGAATTGACCCTTTGAAACTTGATGAATCAAATATAGCTATCACACTCTATATTAAATTCTAAAAGTTCCATCTACTATACTTTTGTCAATTGTGAGAAATTTGAGGGGTGAAGACTACGAGTCCCCATACTGACTATATAACTATATATAACCACTCACATAAATAGATTTTTATGAATCAGTTGTTTTATAAATGATTAGGTAATGGAGTCAGATATAACAAGTTTATCTTCACTAGCTGAGCAAAAAAAAGTTTATCTTCACTAATAAGGGCATCTCTACGAGCTGAGTTTGGTCAGAAAAATAAATGACATGGCACTATTGACAAATAAAATAAATTTTTTTTTTCACTTTAATGGGTTTGTTAAATGGTAAAAAATAGGGTTAGAATGAATTTTGTGCACTTAGGTTTGGATTTCGGAATCGAGATGGAGAACTAAATGTTCGTGAATGTTGAAGTTAATTATTCTTAAGTTGTGTACACTGTGATAATACGCTTAGGACATGTTTGTTACGGTCATAGAAATGGTTCAATATTATCAGCCTATAAATAGTTATTCGGCCGATTTGTCGTATCAAGGATTTGTTTACTTCTTTATATCCGGATATCATATGGAGATTATTTTATTCCTTTAGAGAAGAATATTATTATCTTGCCACCTAATCTATTTATATTTTATTCCCATAAATATCTTCATTCTATTTATAGAAATATTATTATTAATTATGAAAATGTCATTATAAATTATAAAATATCATTCATCCACTCGTATTTACTATATTTTTTTTCTTAACAAAATACTCAAATAAACCATTTAAAACTACTCTATCCTTGTACTATATTTATCATATTATTTTTAAGTTTAATAGCTAATAAACGCCGTTAGAAAAAGAAAGAGAGGAGAGAGATTGAGAAAGAAGAGACAAAACATGTCAGTTAAGTCAAGTGCGAGAAAAAGAGAGGAGAGAAAAAGAGAAGGGAAAGATAGAGAAATGCTCAGATTTCTAGGTAACATAAATGATCGTTACGCACCCGGCCGGGTTGTCCCAGTGATAAAAGTGAGTATCGGGTTTGGGAAGAACTCTTCCAAATCTGAGATTTGATTTTTTATGGGATGAATATCTTGATTTAAGTAGGATACTCTTGATGTGTGTTGTTGCGGTAGTTTCCTCCCAAAGTTTGGATTGTGCAACCAGATCCAAAAGGCCCGCGCTGTTCCACCACTATCAAATATATAGTGATCTCTCATTTTGTTACAATACAGACCTCTTATTTTTTTATCAAATTTTGATGATCCGAATCGTTCAATGTATTTAAAATATGTTTTTAAGGATACCCACAAGAAATTAGCTCAAAATAATATCGAGAAAAGCTTGATCTAAATAATTTTTGATAAATGCTGACAGGAATAATTTTATAAAAAATTGAATGGATTAAGCCTTTCCGAATATTATTTTGAGCTGATTTGTTGCGGGTACCCTTAAAATAATATTTTAAACATATTAAACGGTTCAAATCATCATAATTTGATCAAAAAATAAGAAGTTCACATCGTAATAAAACAAACCATCCCAAGTTCAACCATATATATATATATATATATAGTTGCTTTCCCACATGAGAGATCGCAAGTAGGTAGATGCGCCTTCCCTAGCGTCGTCTTTACTCATTTTCATTTATTAAACATCCATACAAAAATGATTAAACAAAATTTGACAACATTTTGTGCTGTGCTGTGCTGTCCAACGGAATCGGGATGTGTGGGAAACGTGCCACAAAGTCAACTATCACCACAAAAATACTCTTCTATTTTAACACAATTAGATAATTCGTATTGTGTTTAAATAAAAAAATATTTTAATAAATTTGTATGATAGAGACAAAAAAGAATACAAAGGTAGTGTAAATATCATTTTCCAATTTTAATCAGTGAATAATATATACAAAGTATATTTATATTCGTAAATATATGTATTAGTATGCGTGAGTATATGTATTAATATGCGTGAATATATATTGATATGCACATTTGTTTGACATTATATATCTATCATTCCTACCTAATTGGCGGTGGTTAACAAAACCCTACTAATTAGTACTTTCAAGCATTGAATATAAAGTATGAATTGAACTTGAAAATTTTAAGAAAATATAATTAATCTACAAATTACTTTCTTTAAATTAATTAATAAAGTATTGTTTTTTATTAATTAATTTAAAGTTTTTGTCTTATCTTTTTATTTTTTTTTAATTTTTCTGATCAAGACAAACTGAAAGAGCAAAAGAACTCAACTCAAATCCAACCAAAAGTTCAATATCCGCAAAAATAAACCAAAAAGATAAAAAAATACTCAAAAGTAGGCCTTAATATAGCATCCTTCTCTTTCTCTTGTTTTTTTTTTCTTGCCTTCAATACGTGTGAACTCCAAGTGTTTGTTTTTTTTAAGTTTTGGTATTAATATTTCTGACGCAATGAATCACGACCCATGTTTTTATATATCAGAGTCTGTACGTAGATCAACTTATACATACTTGGAGTAGTTTTTGAGGGGTCAATCTCAAACCGTATCCCATGTTATAGGTCAAGATCTTTTAACCACATTAAAATTAAATAATGAGGCTTCTACTATTAATATTATGGTATGTTCCAATAGCTAAGAGGTTTAGTTATAGGCGGCCATATAGCTGAAGTTATGAAACATGCATGAACCTTAAAATGACTCTTAAATCTTAATCAATAGTTAATTTACATCCATCATAATACAACTGCCAAAACAACTTTTAAAATCCTTAACGTGGAGTACCAGATTTAAATTTGAACTAAGACGTCAAATCTCTTGATTTTTAAATCACAGCTATGCAAAAAGTCGCAATTGTTGCTGCTTGTATTCGTCATATTAACACACACAGGAGGTGAAAATCTTAAGAGAGAGTAGAGGTACGTACATTTCTGGGCGTTGAAGAAGAGGAGGGCTTTGTGGAGGGCAAGAGAGTATTGGTCAGGGGGAGGAGAGGCGTGCTTGTGCTTGGGCAAGGATTTGACGATGATGATTGGGAGGGCGATGATGAAAAAGGCGGCCACCACTGACCACATGGTCCAACGGAGTGCCTTGCGGCTGCACACAACGCATCCCAAGTCCACGTATTTGTTCTTCTTCTTGTCCTCCGGTGGCCCAAGAAGCCAGCTCTGCTGTGTTTCATCCAAATGCCCGTGATTATGATACTGCTGTTGTTGTGATAACGATGCCCTGTCCCACTCCGTCGTCAAGTTCCTACTTCTTTCGTCTTCTGTCGCTGACTCTACTCCGTTGCTTATCTCCAGCGATCCTCCCCACGGGTTCCCCGAGGAGTACATTCTCTCTCTCTCTCTCTGCCTGCCAGACCTGTTACTCGTCAACAAATTGATCCATCTTCTCTTTCTCACTGTCTAGAGAGAGAGAGAGAGAGAGAGAGAGAGCGACAGAGTTGACTTGGCGTGGCATATTGAGATTTTCAATTGGACTTTTATATACAATGCTTAAGTTTTCCTTCTTTTTTTTATACATATTCAACGGTGTTAGTTGTATGGAAAAATGACTGAGAGCTGGATTGACAGATAATTCGCTTGATATGTGCAAACATAATGATCTTATAAAAATGCTTGTAACATCGATTAACACAAATAGTCAGACACCAAGGCGAATATAAATTCGTTTAGAGTCTTTGATGTGGATGGATTCAATATATATACATCGTGTGATATTTCCGTTATGTATTGAATGAATTTAAATACATTTGCATCTGATTTTTTATTTGGACATATGCATTGTAATACTGTTGTAATGAACTATATTAATCAAGTGAATATAAATAACGATAGGTGCGGAGGTATAGAATGGATGGTGTGACAACATAGTAATAATTCTATTCAAAGCACCCAGAGTGACAGCATAGAAAAATAACAATTAAGTATGCATGATATTATTCTTTTGCCTATCTCCAATCAATACCAATAACTACTGTTTTTATTAATTTTTTTCTTAAAAATGTTAGAATTTTAAATTCCGAAATTTTTATTGTAGTTGGAGTGGTTTTTGGAGATTTGATATTTCTCCTGTTTGCTCTTTCTCTTTCTCACTCTATTTATTTCGGTTGCCCATCTCTCATCAATAAAGAAGGAAAGATAAAGTTGAATATCTCCATCATAATCTGACGAAACTTGTGGGGTGATATTGTTTGTGTGACACTCCCTCACCGAGTTCTGTTCGTACTGGAGAAGGAATCACATGTAGTCATATAGAAATTTACTTTAACCTCAATTAAATCTCCACAAGCGGATAACAAAATTGATCTTTCAAAAACTAGACAAGTTATGCATAAGTTGGCTCCGACACTCTGCGTTATCAAAATAGAAACCAAATGCAATCTACCCAGCCTGATCAA
Organism: Arbutus unedo; assembly: GCA_014822125.1. Taxonomy (NCBI): domain Eukaryota; kingdom Viridiplantae; phylum Streptophyta; class Magnoliopsida; order Ericales; family Ericaceae; genus Arbutus; species Arbutus unedo. Next base: position 5,054 of record JABCMJ010026482.1, on the reverse strand, counting down.
AGACCTAGTTTGCCAAAGCAACTATCCGTGAGAGGTGTGGAGGGCTGAAATATTGGGCCGACCCAGTTATGACTATGGGCAAACGATTGGGCTGGGCCAGGAGGATTCGGCCGACGTATTGCCAAAAAGGACTCATCAGTCCAATACGACACAGTGACATCAGAATATTGATTGGGCTGCATTAGCAGCATGGGGCTTTAGCCGATGTTATGCCAAACGAGTTTACTACAGAGCAGGCGTGGACGTTGTCGTGCCTGACTGTCGACCTACCTTTCAGCTGAAGTGGTGAGAATCTTCTGGAATTGTAGCAAGTCCCAAATAGAAAAGTGCAGATATCGAAATGGATGAATTTGGGAATGGGTCAACATTGAAAGGTTCTTTCGCATGAAAATATTGTGATTTGATATCAATGAATAAGAGAAGATTTCCCAGAAATTCTGTTACCAAATATGGCATTCAATGGCTTGTAAATAGGAGATCATAAGCCATAAATCAAGTATGCTATCAATCATTGTACAATTACTATTGTGCTTTCATCTCTCGGTGTTCTAACTTTAGCATCAGAGTGCACTCATGTTGGAAACAACCTATTAGCAATAATTAGTTGTTCCTTGCGCAGACTATTAGAGTGATTCGGGCTTAAGCATATTTGCAATCCCTATAATTGGCGACTCCGCTGGGGACTATAGTCTTTTCTTTCTTGCATCTGTGATTCTTGACCCCTTGCTTTCCTTTTGCTTTCATACGTTGGCATGCATGGAAGTTGGGATAACTGCCCATGAATGTAAAACGTTTGCTTCGCATTCTGCATACATCAGCTTTCTAGTAGCTAATGAACTTTCCTAGAAGGTCGAATTGTAATGCCCTGATTTTTGAACACGTCAATAAAAGGATAAAGTAAATAAAACTTTCAATTTTTTGTTTTAAAAACATAGAGTTTAATACAGATGATCGTTTCTTAACAAAATACATGAGTTTAGAAATAAAGTTGTTTCTCAAAAATTACATCAAAAAGATGTATCAAAGAAAGTCAGAGCAATTCTAAGCCTAACTAGATGAACCAAGGCTCGACAGCATCGTCTTCTAGAAAGGTATCCTCCCAGATCAAGTACTCAAGTTCTAATCCATCTTCATCCATACCTGGCATAAAACGCCAGGGCAAAAAGGAAGATGCATCGTGAGTTTTGACACTCATAAGAATATCCGACCCTTTAGATTTCCTTTTTAATGTTTGGGGCATCATGATGTATAATTATAAATGAATAGTATATTTGAGTATTGTAACATGTAAATACTAACATAAAATATCAAAATGTCAAAATCTCATTTGATTAGTGATATCACAGGAATTTAGATTATATCAAAGTTCTCAAGTAGATCCATTCTAGTTTGACCAGGTCATATCACATTCCATTATTTACTTCCACTTATGACCACGTCATAAAATTCTATCTCGAAATCCCAATATGATACTCCCATCAAATAACAATCCCGACTGTCATACTGACCATGCTTCCCAATCGCCATGTCCCCAACTACTATGTTCACATGCATCACGTTCCCAATCACTGTGTTCTCCCGAGATATCATATATTCCTTACCATGCCAAATCAAAATACACTTAATACACTTGACGATCACAGGCATGCTAAGTTCATATATGACATGTCGTGGACATAATTTGGTTGAATGCATGATATGGCTAAAATGCATATCTTGGTTAATTACATCACTTAGGTCCATCACACCTCTAGTTCAGACAAGACTCAGCTCAAGTCGCATCACGACTCAAGATAACCCGAGATATTCTCATGGAGGATATATTCATAATGATATCCAATCACTCACGGTGTCCACAAGTTTCCAAAGTCGGGCATCCAAGGGACGCCCACATATTGATTATCAAGTTCACATTCTACATTTATAAGTCCATATACGGAGATTAAGTTAAACATGCTTCCATGATAATCATGTCATTGGTTGTCATAGCACAAGCATATGTCATCATAGCGAAATAAGATACCTGAAAATATTCATGGATAACATTCTAACATGGTGAGATGGCATGGCATAATGTTATGTAACTAGTTTGAAACATGAATTGAAATAGCTATCTATGTATGTTTAAGTGCATTAGCATAGGTTAAGATTAAGTGGTCCTAACGTCATTGGCATTGGAACATTTAGAGGTTTGCCAGTTGGCTTGAAACTAATTATCCAATTGAACATGCATTGAAATAGTTACCTAAGTATGTTTAAGTGCATTAGCATAGGTTAAGATTAAGTGGTCCTAGCGTCATAGGCATTGGAACATTTAAAGGTTTGCTAGTTGGCTTGAAACTAATTATCCAACTGAACATGCTAAGTTACGTTTATCCGATTGAACCTCGGAATTCTAAGACAATTTGGATCTCAAAGGTGAAAGTCATCCAGATGGGGTATCTAGGTTCATCTGGTTGGATTTGGTGTGCACAAGGTAAAAGAAGTGAAAACGGGGTAGGGGTTATCCGGATGGATAATTTTTAAGTCATCTGGTTGGATTTCATCTTCCACAATTGCCAATTTATAGTATCACAAGATTAAGGCATCGATTCAACTCCAAAGGTTCTATAATTTCACAAGGACATAGTTCCATATGTTGAGAATACTCCCTATGAAAGGCTTGAGACTAGGGGATATGTTCATGTTGGGCAAAACGTGATAGTATTAGAATGGTTGGAAACCTGACATAGTTTACTAAAATGTCATTTTACGGAGTTCTAGGTGTTCCAAAGAGTTGATTCAAATTATAGATGCAAGATACTACATTAATCTATCACCATACAAAATTTGAGGTCATTCTCAATCTCGTAGCATTCACATGGTTGTTTCGAAGTTCGAGTCAGAAAACTGTCTAAAATAGAAAAGGTCATTTCAGTAGTGAAGTTCATTCGAATGGGTCAGTTTTGGACCACCGGTTGAGATGTATTTTCTAGCTAAAAAGTGAGATATAGAGATGAGATTCATCCGGATGAGTCATTTTTGGACCATCTGATTGAGAAGGTTGTCTTCTTCAATAGCAGAGTTGCTACCTCCATTGAATCACTCTAAGCTTATGAACATTCTCTAAACATTAAAATTGAGAATCAAGAATTGAAAAACTTACTTCTAGGTGATGAATGAGAATCAATTGGATTGATTAGAAGTTGGTGCGAACTCCGAAGTGGTGAAACGTCAAGTGGGTTATCTTCCTTCCTTCCTTCCTTCCTTCCTTCCTTCCTTCCTTCCTTCTTCTTCTTCACTGATGTCCCCTTTTCTCTCACTCTCAAAGTCAGTATCTCAGTTCGATGGTGTCCATGAACCAAAAGTTTAAAAACATAGACTTTAATAGAGATGATCGTTTAATATAGATGATCTTTTGTTTTAAAAACATAGAGTTTAATATTGATGATCATTTCTTAACAAAATACATGAGTTCGGGAATAAAGTTATTTGTCAAAAAGTACATCAAAAAGACTTATCAAAGAAATTTAGAGCAACTCGAAGGCAAACTAAGTGAACCAAGGCTCGACGGCGTCATCTTCTGAAAAGGTATCCTCTTGGATCGGGTACTCGGGTTCCTCTCCATCTTCATCCATAACTAGCATGAAACGCCAGGGACAAAAAAGAAGATGCACCATGAGTTTTTACACTCAATATAAGGATTCTACCCTTTAGATTCTCTTTTTAATGTTTAGAGCATCATGATGTATAATTATGAATGAACAATATGTTTGAAAACGGTAACATGTAAGTACTAACATAAAATATCAAAATGTCAAGTCTCGTTTGATTAGTGATATCACAAGAATTCAAATAATATCAGAGTTCTCAAGTAGATCCATTCCAGGTTGACCAGGTCATAACACATTCCGTTATTTACTTCCAATTATGACCATGTCATAAAATTCTATATCAAAATCCCAATACGATACTCTCATCAGATAAAGATCCAGTTTGCCATGCTGACCATGCTTCCCAACCGCCATGCCCCCAACCGCTATGTTCTCATTCATCACGTTCCCAATCACTATGTTCTCCCAAGATGTCATATATTCATTACCATGCCAAAATCAAAATACACTTAATACACTTAATGACCACTAGACTAAATAAAAGGCATGCTAAGTTCAGATATGACATGACGTGGATATAGTTTGGCTGAATGCATGATATGGTTAAAATGCATAGCTTGGCTAATTACATCACTTGGGTCCATCACACCTCTGGTTCAGACGAAGCTCGGCTCAAGTCACATCACGACTCAAGATAACCCGAGATATTCTCATGGAGAATATATTCATAATGATATCCAATCACTCACGGTGTGCACAAGTTTTCAAAGTCAGGCATCCAAGGGACGCCTGCATATTGATTATCAATTTCACATTCTACATTCACAACTCCATATATGGAAATTAAGTTAAACTTGCTTTCATGATAATTGTCGCAATAATCATGTCATTTGTTGTCATAGCATAGGCATATGTCATCATAGCAAAATAAGATAGCAGAAAACATTCATGGATAACATTCCAATATGGGGACATGGTATGGCATAATGTTATGTAACTAGTTTGAAACATGAATTAAAATAGCTGTCTAAGTACGTTTCAGTGCATCAGCATGGGTTAAGGTTAAGTGGTTCTAGCGTCATAGGCATTGAAACATTTAGAGGTTTAGTAGTTGGTTTGAAACTAATCATCTGATTGAACATGCTAAATTTATCCAGTTGAACCTCATAGTTCTAAGACAATTTGGTTCTCAAAGATGAAAGTCCAGATGGGGTATCTAGATTCATCCGGTTGGATTTTGTGTGCACAAGATAGAAGAGGTGGGAACGGGGTAAGTGTCATTTGGATGGATGATTTTTAAGTCACTTGGTTGGATTTCGTCTTCCACAAATATCAGTTTATAGTATCACAAGATTAAGGTAATTTTACAAGGACGTGGTTCAATATGTTGGGAATACTCCTTATGAAGGACTTGAGACTAGGGGATGTGTTTATGTTGGGCAAAACGTGATAATATTAGAA
>JABCMJ010026473.1:0-26694 GCA_014822125.1 Arbutus unedo | reverse complement strand
AACACATTTCTATGTAAACAAACAGATATCAGTGAGATACATTAATAGCCACCGATCAAATAGGTACCACTTTAAAATAATACAACTAAAATTCCCCATTTTACTTATGTTCTATACTTTTTTTGGGTAAATTTCAGTTACTTCTGTTGAGGTTGCTTGTCTCGGAAGCGGTGGCCGCGGCGGCGGCGGCGGTAGTGGCAGTGGTAGTTGGAGGCAGTGGAGTAATGATTAATATAGATGGGATTAAATAGTCTCACCCCTCCCTTAGGATTAAATAGTACCCCACATATAAGTATTACAATAATCTCAAGATTATTTACCCCAATTCAGTTTTAGGGAACCAAACGTGGAATTGCGCAGGATTATATACAAATAGTCCAATCTCACCCTCCTAATCCACGAATCAAATAAGGCCTATAAATAGTAGTCCAATTTTGGACACTAAAAACGTTGAATAAGCAGAAAGGAAAATCAGATTCTTGTAAATATGTTTTGGCAATTCTCTGTTTTCAGTGTCTTTCTGTTTCCAGTGATTCTCTGTTTTGGTGATTACCTATTTTCGGCAATTCTTTTATGATTCACTCAATATGTTTTACCATATTTATTTTCAATTTTTAAGTCTAATTTACTGTTATGTTTTTCAATCTACCAAATTAGAAATTATATATTTTCACTTAAATAGGACAAAAAGGTAAACTACCACTAAAAAATAATGACAAATATGCCAAACTATGTAAAATTGAGACTAAAACATAACTTCAAAATCCCAATTGGATTAAAACCTACAATGTTTGAGCTCACAGGACCTTGATTTAGATTACCCATCAAGAATACTAACAACATCTTTCTCCAAACAAGCAGAAATAAACTTCCTAGCTACAAGAACTTTTGAATTTTGTGCATTATCATCATCCAAAATACGTTAATTGAGAAGTACAATTCTCTCGAGATTTTTTCCGGTTCACTTGATAACGGTCAAAAACATTATCATAAAAGAATACAAATTCACTCTAAGTGGTTTCAATATGTTTTGTTACTGTATGCTCTACAATTTTTTGCTACCAACACGCAGAAGTTACAAAAATTCACAATGTTGTGCAGGATCCACAAAGACCGGTGATGCAGAATTGTGAGCATTTGTAATTGTGTGCAAGTAGATTTTTTTATGTTCTACAAGCATGCTTTTTAGACTATTCATAATATATGAAAAATTGTACGATCAACAGTATTGCATCAACATTCTGCTACAAACAAGGGAAAAAAAGACTTCCTAGAAACAGAAACTCCCATTCTCATGCATAATCCTCATTCAAAAGTACTACTTGAAGAGTTCAAAGACCTCGGGGTTCTCATTTCGCTTGACCACCAACAAAACTCAAGCAGAGAGGCGTGCAGATTACTTGCCTGCAGCACCACAACAGCCTACTTTCTGAATGATTCTCAGTTAACACCTTACTCTTCCTTTCAGCAACAAAATGAAAACATGTCCGGAAATCGTATCAACAGCTCACATTGCATGATCACCAGGTTTCATCGCAGTTGTTCCAACAGGCTTGAAAGAAGATGAGTTAATCCAATTCAAAGGCTATATTCATTTCATTACAAAACTTCATAGTCAAAATCTTACTTCAGCCTGTAACCTCAACAACCTCAGCTTCACTGTCACTGCAATCGCCCCAGCACTTGTTTGCCTTCTCTGGAACTTTTACCCTGTCGCAGCTCCCATTTCCCACAACCAAATCTCCAACTGCCACAACTGAGTCCTCTGCTTCAGGACTACATTCTTCATCGTCAACATGATCAGCTTCGGGCACTTTCTCTTCAATTGACTCGGTTGAATTTCCATCGTTGATTGCAGATTTTTCTGCATCGTTCTCTGCTACGACTTGGGTTTCGTTTTCATCACAAACTTCAACATTTAAAGCTGTTGGAGATTCTACTTGACTGATTGGAGAGACTGGAAACCCATTTTGTGTCACTGGAACACCATTCGAGGATGCTTGAAGCCCGTCTGGTGACCCTGGACTACCGTTTGGGGATAAGGGATACCCATTTGGGGACACTGGAACAACATTTGAGGAAGCCAAGTAACCATTCGGAGAAACTGGGTAGAGGCCATTAGGAACCCATGGGTGGCCAGGTACAAACTCTGCAGCATGTGGGTTCATTATTCTTGGAGGGCTAAAGGGGGTCCCATCCCCATTGTGCTTGCTACGCGAGGCCCGATTTCCAGATCTATTATATCCACCAGAGAGCCGAGGACCGTATGGAACCCTAGCTGTAGCTGAATGATGAGGTGATCTACGAACATGATTAACCGTGACCATTGGAGGAATAATCACGGGTGGAGGCAATATCCCCACATGATCGTTGAAACCCACCATCGGAACAGATCCAAAAACTGGAATTGTGGATGGGTTGTAAGGAGGTGCAGCCGCGGATAACTTTTTACCTGCCTCTTTTCCTGTTTCTGCATCACATTGCTTTTCTGCTTCAGTTGGCAAGGGACTGGAACTTGTGTTCCCTTGGTTTTCTGCTTCAGTTACCAACGGAATAGCACTGCCATCACCATTAGGTAGACTCTGCGAGTTTTCATCATTTTGCAGTATGTTTTCTTTTTCAATGGTGCTATCTTTTTCTGGCAAAAGAGTTGCATTTTCAGGCAAAACTTCAGTAACTTCTGTGCATCTGCCACCCGCTGTTTCCAGCTCTTCGATTTTGGAGTCAGTGTTGTTTGAATCAGTGGAAGGACTAGGACCCTCAACTCCTGGAAGAGTAATTAGTACTTTCGATTCTGCTTCTTTGCCTTTTATAACCACCTCCTTTACCTCTGCAACTGTGTCTTCAACGGCTGCATTCTTCGATTCTTCTTTTGTCGACACAGCACCCTTGACTTTTGTTTCTTCGTCTTCTTCACTGACAAGAGTTTTCTTTTCCTCATCAGAAACAAGAGGAAGTTTCTCTTCAATGTGTTTCTCAACATTTTCTTCTTGTGCATCCTGATTCGCTTCTGGCGCAACCATCTCTTTCCTCCCTTGAGAAATTGGTGCCGTATTCGCATTTTGCTTAGGCAACTGTTCCATCACCGCCTTCCCAATAGTACCAGGAGGAGCCAAAGCAACTTCTTTGTAGGAGAAAAGTTTTCCAGCCTCCTGAACACTGATTGAGTTTACCAATGGAGCAGACTTTGCAACTTCATCAGTTGAAGCTGGACTAGATGGGGCCGATTTTGTGTTACCAGATTTGGCAGTCCCACTAGCTGGGGTGGTTACCTTTGGACTAAAGCTTGCACTTTTAATAAACTTCTTCTGAACAGGAGAAGCAGACTCATTTGACAGCATCTTTGGAGAAGTGAAATTATTGGGCTTTGCGCGGATGACATTGGTATTCAATTTCAACAAGCTAGGTCTCACAGACGTAGAAGATTTGCGATTTGTAGCTGAGCGACCTTTAGGAAAAGCTTCTTGCCATCCTTCATCAGATGCTTCCTCTTGCATGACGTCATCTTTTTGGTTCATTACCACCCAATCTGCATGAACTAAATCTGGTTTCTTGTCATTAGATTCTGCAAACGGAGGTTCAGATGTTCCAGATTTATTCTCTTTATCACTAGACTTTTTTGAAACACGATTATTAGTCGATAATACTTCGTCCTTCTGATGTTCATCTGTGATTGTTTCCCAGATTTGACCTGGTTTGCCTTTGACCTGTAGGATTGATGTTAGGAATTTTATCAGCAAAGAAAAGTGGTGGGAGAAAATATTAAAGAAGAAAACAGGTAACCCATTCTGGAGTAAAACCTTTGTGCGAGCTTGCTTCTTTTGGGCTTCTCTTGCTTTCATATCTGCATCTGGAGCTATATAATCCAATAGGTCCGATACACTGATGCAAAGGAGACAAAATTCGTGTAATTTACATGTGAAAGATAAGAACTCAATGAAACTGTCCACTACCACTATTGGTTAATTCGTACAATCCAATAGGTCTGATACATTTCATGTTTTGTGGGACTTCATGTTAGATGGATGATTAACCCTCACTGCAAAAGTTGCAGGATATGTGGCCCCTTCATTTATAGTCCAAGACGACACGGTAATCCAGACTAACAAATGGAATGATAATACTTAGAGCAACACCAAAACAACGGAAAGATGCAGACCTAGTATGTTCGTCAATCAACAATCAAAAACCAATCTATTGACCATAAAATATGAGAACTTTTTTTACGTGATGATGAACACATTAAATTTTACCTGGAAACAATCACAAATCTTCCAGAGAAGCATTACATGGAGCCCATCAGATATAGTAAAATATATGGCTATTACAGATTTCGGGTTGTTTTGCAGGAGTTAGTATATTGCTTTTTCTCAGGAAGAAAAATCAGAAAAAGAATTACCTCAAATGACCTTTGCTGGAGATAGAAGCATCTGGCTTTGGAGTACCATTGCGTGCAGCCTCTTGCTGCTCCAGAGCCTTGGACTCAAAGTATTCAAGCCATGCAGCTGCGTCCTACAGAAGTCATGGATAAATCATTAGGAAAGAATAATCACTTCAAACGGATGAAATATATTTCCCAAATGTGAAGCTTTATGCTACCTGTGTGCGTAGATCATCTGATCCAAGTTTTGCCTGCAGAATTTGTAGTGTGGTTTGTTCGTGCTGAACGCTCAAGGAGTAGGCGTCCATTAAAGATAGGGCAATGGCAATGGCATGATAGCTGGCAGCAGTCTAATAAGCCAGATACAAGGATTAATTATATTCCATGCCAAAAGGCAGATAACTTTAAGTCTGAACACCTTAGACATTAACATGAGAAATGGTTGTCATACAAAAAGCATAGCCATCTACTAAAAATAGGATTTTTATATCTAAGTTTTCATCTCATCTGCTTGAAGTAATTATCTTTTAGTCCCCAAATGTAAATAAATCCAAAACTACCCTTTTCTCCATTTCCCACGCAGACCGTTTTCCTTTTTCTACCGGTACCAGTTAATCTGGCGTCAATTTTTGGCATTCCCTACTAAAATTTTGAGACCCTTTTCTTTAAACCTTAAACGGGGTTGGAATCCAACATTTTCGAGGCTTCGGATAGACGTAATCGGGTTTCAGGTTGTAGTGATAATCGGCTTTGAGGTTTCAAATCGCCTCCTTATTTTGGATAATTTTCGAGGTTTCGGAGAGACGTAATCGGCATTGAGGTTGTAGGGATAATTGGCTTTGAGCAAGATTCTCAAAATCTTTGGGCGCTAGTCGGGCGGTGGGGGACCTTCTAACGCCTAGGCCTAGTAATCGGGATTAATTGGCCTAGGAGGATTAGTCAGTTTTTTTTCTTTTTAAATAAATATTCCTACAAATTTCAAGGTTCCAAATAAAATGAAAATAAGTCACACATTACACATAAAATCTCAAATAATATTAACTGATTAGTCGACGCCTAGACTCCGATTAGGTGACCAAACGATTTTTCTAGGCGATTTGGGGGTAGTCGCATCGGTGGGGTAGTCGACTACCAATTAATCGGCCAATTATCCCGATTTTTTGAACACTAGCTTTGAGGTTTCAAATCGCCTACTTATTTTGGATAAGTTCCTTTGATAGATTACATCTCTGCATTTGCATGCTCACTGCAATCTCTTTACTCTTCAAATTTCTTTCTGTCTTCTCCATGATTAGTTCGAATGAACATGGTCGAAGAGGTGAAGGATTGGATTAGTGGGATTAAACAGGGGGTATTTCCTTCGGGTTTAATCCGTGGGAGGAATTATGTGGTTTCGTGAGTCCCCTAAAAAATTTACCATGTAGTGCATTGAAGTTTACCATGCATGGTGTGTGCTAAAAATGTCATGACCACTGGAGATGTAATATGTCCAATAATAATCGATAGCAAACTGCCTACTAGATATTCAGGGTGGCTGATTTGGCTGTAAATTTACCATGTTTACAAATTTGTAAAATTTACCATGTATGGTGTGTGTTAAATATTTGTTAGGGAATGGATGCTTGGTAAACTTAGTGATAGGAATTAGGCCAAAAATTAGGATACCCTCGGGGAATCTCACTTCTGATATATCCAGGTGTTCCAAAGATCTTAGAGCTCGCATCTATCCCAGTAGCAATCATCGCAATTACACATATCTCACTAGATGTGACCTGTTTCGGACCTACCTTGATAGATGGGTTTTGTACGTTGTATATAATGTCAAGGTTAACAGCAAACAACCATTTCATTGATAAATATTTACCATGTATGGTTGTTGATTCAACATTTTACTATGTATGGTGTGGATATGAGGAACGGAAGCGTGCTTCAAGAAACTATGACAGGCACTACAATTGACATGAAGGTGAAGTAGGAAAGAGCTCAGGCCGAGCAAGAGAGAGAGCGCGCGGGGGGGTGTGGAAGTGGGGGCGGATGACAGTGGAGATAGGTCGACCAGAGAGTAAATGATTATCTTCAATGGGGAGAATACTTCTTGTTGTCTTGTCTTTAATGTTATGTCAACTCTCTTATATAGAAGCCTTTGAGGAGGAGGAAGCCAGCTGGTTGGCTCTCTTCCTATTGGAGGGGCAGAGTGGGTGTTGACATGGCCTTATTTGAGTCTTATGGTTAGATGTTGGGTTCTATATCATATGGCTTAGATGTAGTTTAGGTGATATATGGAGACTTGTATTATGGGGAAGTATGATAGATGGGTTAGGTGGTCAATGGTGCCCCTCTCTCTAGAATTGGTCAAGTTGGACTTCGCCCGATGGGGCTCTTCCTCCTTGACAATCCCCTTACTCTAGCCTCCAGAATACATGCCTTCTTAAATCCCGAGTGAAGTCCCTAGGCCTACTGGTGTTGTATGTTGATGGAGTCGCCAGCTCTTGGAGCTTTTGAGTGTGGAGGAACGCCATAGAATTGGTTCCTTATTGGAGACAAGCCCTATGAACCTCGGGTCTATGTTAGTGGGTGGAAGCTCCTCCAGAGGTGTCTAGTGGAGGAGGACTTCCAGGTACCCACATTAATGTCGAGGTCCTGTTAATGGGTGGAAGCTCCTCCGGAGGTATCTAGTGGAAGACTTCTGGATACCCACATATGGTAATGTTCATACTACTTCATCATCTTTCATACTTTTTCAAACACTTTTTTGGTTGCCTCATTAGGGACTATGGTTGTTGATTTCTTCCTTCCAATCTAAATTTACCATGTTACCTAAATTTAGTAATTTAATGGAAACTATAAAGGAAAACTATTCGAAAATGATTGGCAATATCTTTCGTTTCAATGAGCATGACATTTTGCACAAGAAGGTGGTGGCTAAAGTGTCAGGAGAATTCGCTTTCAATAGTTTGGAATTCTCCCAAAATTTCGAAGAAATATTTGATTCCAACAGTTTGCCTTGAGTTTGGCTTTGCATGGTACGGATACATAAGTATTCTTCTACTCTAATCTGGATGAAGTATATATGATGGCAAATTTGTTGATGATAGATTTGCTTATGGTAAATTTATAAAAGATTAGAATGTAATATGCTGGTAAATTTGCTAACCATTAGAAATTGAATCCTTAAATATTTGTTGATGGTCAAATCTTGATATGATGGTAAATTGGTTTGTTTAAGAAACCATGGTGTAATTATTGAACATGATGTTGGTCATAAGTGTTCGAACAAAATGATATATTTGTGTAAGTTTATTTCAAGTTTGAATTGTGGTTCTTTTGAGATTGTTCTTTTCATGAAATTTTCTTCGACATGTTATGGTAGGTACAACACCGCTAAATGCTAATAGGGATGGCAATTTGGACCAAACTATTGGCTATCCGAACCGAACCGCTTAATTTTCCCAAACCATAACCCTTTTTTTCCTTGTGGATATGGGCATGGTAGTAACAGACAAATACCTGTTCGGGTTCGGTTCAGTTATGGTTTAGAAGAATAGCCGATCCGTTCCTCCAACCGAACCAAAAGTAAAACAACGTCGTTTTATACTAATATAATAATAATAACAATATTATAACCCTTAACCAATTAATGGGATGCTATTTTTTTTTAACATATTTTGATGTTTATCAGGGGGTTTTCGGTTTTGGTTACGGTTTAGTTCAATTCGAGTAATCAATAACTGAATCATTCGGTTTGGGGAATACCCGAACCCCGTTTAGTTTGGTTATGGCGCATTTTCTCTCCTCCGTATGGTTATCGGGGCGGTTTCGAGGAGGCCATTATGTTCGGAATTCGGGTACAGTAATCCTAATAACCGCCCCGTTGTCATCTCTACATGCTAAAGGCGGTATAATGCTTAAACCGAGAGAAAAGCCGGATTCAGGGACAAAAGAGGTTACCTATTTGACGTCGAAACAACATTGGGCAAAATCTAAGGATAAAAAAGGAATGACAAAGGATCGCAAGGCCAAGTCGGTAAAGATTGCAAGGACCAAAAATGTGGAAGCAAGAGATACGGCTTACAGATTGAGCTTTGGCTGAATTGTGAGATTAGTCAAAGAACTTATGTTGCGCAACTGTCACAAGGAGATTTTGAAGAGGACACCATTTTGGATGACGTTTGATGCCATCTTCCGGAACAAGCTTACCGCTAACCAATATCGAAAGAGCGCCATACTCATCATGAAAGTAATAAAATCATATCATCCTACCAGACAACTTTCGACTTGGTGGGCTGCACGTTGAGCTTACAAGGTTTGACATCATGCATATATGTGGCATAAGTGGCAGTTATGAATTGTTAAAACTAAAATATGGGTCCAAAGATGATGTGAAGATCATTGAGAGACATGAACTCAAACATTTTGGTTGACTTGACTACCATAAGGAGGTTTTGAAGAAATATTAAAATACTACCGCGAAACAACCCTTCTAACACTGAATAAGAAGTCTTCCTACCAAATGGTCCAAGTATAACTTTCGGCCTACTGTTGAAAGGTGCAGTGGATTGCCTACTGGTGAAGGGTTTTGGCCTACTATCGAATTTTACTGACATACTTTCATAATTTAAAAGATTATATCCCAATTTAAAATCCTAACTTTAAGCCTAATAAATGGATAAAATTAAATTCTACCAATTTAGGGATTGCATGTATATCACTTAAATAAGGGCAAAAAAGTAAACCTAACACCCAAAATAATGGCACTTATGTCAAACTATGTAAAGTAAGGATGAAAACATAGCTCACGAATTTTGATGGGAGGAAAATTTACACGTATACGGAATTAGAACCCTAATTTAAAGAACCCTTATTGTTTTAGGTGATTTCTTCTCATTTGAAACGATACACCTCTGTTGCATAACTTACGTTAGACAAGATGACGAGAAAGTAACTTAATGAGCCATCCGAATAACTCAGATTTGGATTTGGTAGCCAGCCTAACTGACCTGTACCCAAATTTATTACAGTTGCTATGTACTTTCACATCGTTCTAACTTAGAGCCAGGTTTTACTCATGATCTAGGTTGTCTACCTTTGGTGTTGTAATACCTCAAAAGCACCCATATGTCGGAGAAAATACGGATTGTTAATGTTACTGAGGAAAGAAAAATAAACTTAATTAGGTCATCTGTCCTTGTAAGTATGATGGTCATGATGAATGTCTCCTGGTCAATTAACAAAGCATATAAACTTCTATGTATTGAGAACAATAATGACCTAAAGCGTTTTATCAGTTGTAAGGTAAACTAAACTCACACTCAAGTTTAAATTAAGGTGGTGAACATCCCCATATACAAACAAAGTTAACTTCCTAAATTTTAGAAGCCATATCTGATTTTCCATCTTGTATGCACAAGCAATGCAACTGCAAGTTTATATTTACTTGTAGTACAGAGAGAGGGGGGTGGGTGGGGAGGGTGTCATTACTTGGATATGATCAGCTCCGAGTAGCCTTTTGTTACACTTGAGAGCCTCATGGAGGTATCTAAGGGCAACATGAACATTTCCCAACCCTTCTTCCATCATTGCTACATTAATATATGTGGCAGCAGTATTTGGATGAGAAGGTCCGCATGTCAGATGCAGAAGATACAATGCACGATTAACATACCTGGAATAGAAAAGGAACAAATATGAGATATGCATATTAATTGGATGAGTATCATCTTGAAACGCTTAGATACAGTTAATAAGAAAACGTATTAGTGCACAAACAAGTACAAGAAATGGAACAACCATGCAAGAACTTTGAACACCCAAGAACGTTGGAGGTACCAATAAGATGTCAGTAAATTAAAACTTCAGGATAGTATTTACAAACATGCTCGCTAGCAATGGTTTATGTATGCGGTATGTGTCCTATATCTCAACTATCAGGACAAAAACCATTCCAAATGTCCAATAAAATGAGAGGAAACTACTCTAAAGTAACCAGAAGTTTCCTAAAACACTTGGTGTGCACCTCCATTGCATGAAACAATCGGAATGAATAAAGCACAACATGGTGTGCCGAATTAGGTAACCCTATAGATAAAACAGGGAAAAAATGCAACATTTTAATCAGCACTATCTTAAGAATGCCACTTACACCATAGTAGTGTGTCTGAGTCCGTTGGTTATAGTAATTCGTCGTTTTTCATAGGTGGATTTGATTTGTGTATCTAATCTATATCGGAAGCCATACGGATGGACGATTCTTCAAAATTTGGTCCACATTTTGGGTCCATATTTATGTCATGACCAAATCAGGAATAGACAAATTTTCTACTCAGCTAACGAAGGGTTGGAGTTTGAATTTTACTATATTGTAGGGTTGGGCCACTTATAATAAATGCTCATAACACAAGAAAATAACGCTCCACCAAAAAGGAAAAAGATATCCAAATCAGAGAGATACGTAATCATATTTATAATTCTCGTAGCATTAAAGACAGGGATTAGAAGCCCTGTATCACAAATGGGCTTCTAGCAGCCAGTAATGGGAAGACTGTAAGGGTTCACCAAAAGCCACACTATCCAGTAGAAAGATTCAAAAGACCAAACAGACTTGACAATATGGATGAGTCATAATTGTGCATAGTTGAAAACATAAAACATTAAGTAGAGCTAGCATGTACTACAATTGGGAAAATATGATCTTATCTAAAAGGGAAAAGAAGGAAAGACAAAATGCAGAAGAGAATCTTCCTAGAGCAATTAGTAAAATGTCTTCGAATCCCACATCAGCGTGAATCAATGGATTTTAACCTATTTAAAATTATTATGCTATGTCAACTGCAACAGAAACAGTTGACCCTTAGCATTGCCTTCATTGGCCAGCAAAACTCAATCGACGCTTTATGAGAGTGGCATCAAAAAATCAGAATGGAAAGAAACAACACGAGTTTAAACTCTAGTCTGAGGATAGCAGTAGATATCACATGAACTGCTTGTAAAACATACTTCAAGGCCAGTTCCGTGTGTTGGAGACGATAGTAGAAAACAGCTAGGTCACCGTAACTCTTCATTGTATCCGGATGATCGAGTCCAAGTTCTCTCTCATTGATATCCAAAGCTTTTTGCTGATAGATAGTGGCCTACTCAAATTAAAGGAGTCATTATCAATCACAAGTCAATTGGCAGCTGACATGTCTATATCAGTCAACATATTTGTAAGTCTGCTAAGAGAAAATGAAGTTTACTCAAAATGAAATGTCAGTCTCATGGCGTTAATTTTTTTTTTTTTTTTCATTTTCTCACTTTCACTGTCCTTTCAGTTCCATTCTTTATACCGTACTATAAACTTTGCAAACATTCTCTCAAGCATATTGCCATCAGTAAAGCCAATTAAGAAGGCATACTATGATGACTGATGCGGGCTGTACCACTAAAATGTTTACATATTATGGAGCATTTGTACCATTATATCATCTTTCTTATATATACGGATGTGAACCATTGTGGTTTATGGATATGCTCGTCGGTCATAAGATGATCAAACAGGGTTGTGGCTTTCTATTGCTTGTTTGGTTTGCGTTAAGGGCATCTCAATACCCGTCTCAGTTTGTATAGAAGAAATCAAACAATCGCAACATGTCACTAGTCCTGCAACGTATGGACATAATATACAAGTGATATGCATACCTGATTAAAATCCCCAGTATGGTAGAGCACTACAGCCAAAAGACTATATGCCCCTGCTGTCATTCGATTATAAGGGCCGCAGACTGACACAAGCTTTGAGAGTGCCTTTCAACATTTAACATAGACACTTGGTCAAAATCATTTAATGAATTTACGAGAGAACTGTCATATAACTACGAAAGAAAGAGATTTTTGATACCTTAGTGCCATAATTAACAGCATCCTCCAGTTTGCCTTTGTCCAATGAAGTCTTGGATGATTCCAATAGTGTACGCCCATCCGCAGATGAGCAAGAAACGTGCTGTAGAAATATTCAAATTTTGTCAACCTAACCAAAATATTATAATACGAATTCAACCACTGACTTCTGTGAGTATACTATGTGTGTATTAACGGTACGTGCTGTAGACAATGTTCATATTTGTCGGCCTAACTGAAAGATCCTGATAAACATTCAACCGCTGACTTCTGAAGTGCATTAGGTGTGTATTCATCGTTGCTAGGATCATGCAGTTCAAGATTAGATTCTATGATCTAATATGAGTTTCTTCTGATTCATTTTTAATTTTGCTGTCGAACCAGAATTTTCTAGAATTTTGCGATTCAAAAATTTTGCTATTCAATTTGCTTCACAATAATTCACACGGTTCAGTACAATTCAGATAATTCACTACAAGTTTGTTTTGTTTCCACGTGTTTGCAGAACGCATTAAACAATGTGTTTGCACCACTCTACCAAGAAAAAACAAGAAATCAATGAACTGTATTGATTTTATCCTATTAATTGTGCGCAGAACCATACAATTCATTTATATGCACATACATACAAATAAGTATTTATTCCATGATTTCTATCAAGTAGTGTGAATCTTACGATTAACGTTTCACTGTTTCATCAAAGCTATTCACAAGTCGATTTGAGATCTCAACAATGTACGTTTATACCTTGTATACAGGAACCATGCTAATAATATCCGACTTCTTGAAAGGGGTTGCGGAGTCCATGTGATAATCTCTGGGGAGAAGCTCAAGTCCAACCTGATGAAAGACAACTTTAAATTACTGGACATAATCCAGAAAAACTAGCTGAAGTAAGATCTCCTATCCATCTACAGAAAATATTCATACCTTGTGGCAAAGCCCACGAAGAATTGAAAAATTTCTGAGATCCTGTTGGCTTTCATATTTCCAACGCCATCCAAACCTCTTCAGTAGGAAGGTTTCCACCCACCTCCATTTCAAGTTATCGTCGTTAGTGATGTCTGCGTCAGGGTTTTCTTTGGACGGTTTTCCCAGCAATGTGTTTAAACATGATGCTACTGATCCAGCCAAGTCAGCAACATTGTTAACTGCTGCTACAACAGCTTGCAATATATGTTTGTAGGCTCGAACAACCATCTCATGTACACATAGTGATTGTACATGAGGGAGCTTGTCCGCAAGTTCAACCTAGCAAGATGAGGAGGAAGTAAGACTAAATAAGGTTTGAAGTGCTAAGTCAGCATCAGGTTGAGTTTGTAGAGCTTTTGTAGGTGACTAGGATAAGCGACTATAACTTGTAGTGGCTTTTTACGTAAGAATACGAAAAAATAAATTCAATCTTAAAGAAAGAGGGTACAATGAGAGCAACAGCAAATCAATCAAGCAGACTCATTTTTAGACGAAGGAAATCTAGCTCTAGGGTGGTTTATGTCAAGCTTTTGAGGGATAGCCTTTGCTTTTTTTCTACATAGGAAGTTGTGCCAGCATGTTTGTCATAACATCAGCTTCAGCTTCTAGGTCAAAAGCAAGTTAAAAAAAAACTGATTCTGCGAATCTACCATTTTGATGCTTTTAAATTCTGGTTTGAAGAATCAACTTTTACCAGAGTCTAGATTTTGACAAACATCCCCTGGATCTGTGAGTATCCAAGAAAGATGAAACCTCGAATCTCAACAAGGATGAATTCACAACTGGCAACCTCTTGGAAAGAACTCTCTTTCCAAAAATCACCTCGTTTTCAAGGACACAAGGACGTTTCTAGTTCTCTCGTTTCTCAAACATTTCATTTCTCTTTCTCTTTTTTGTTGAATAAAAAGGTGCTCAGAAATAACATGATATTTTGTGCATAACATGGTCTTTTATGCAAGAAAAATGGCAATCTATTGTTCATTATGATTTTAAATCAACTGTGAGGTAAATTTAATGGCTGCAAGCATATCTCGATTTGTTACTAATGCAGAGAGTGTCTGATCACAAATACATTAGCAATATAAAAGAGTCTTATGTGACATTGCTCTAGACCATGAAACTCCACACATAATCTCTCTCTCTAAATAATTCCACGGATCGAGACCACCCATGTTTCAGCAACCCATGTCATTCGGTCCTTCTTGAGGTAGCTTCTGACCAGTTTTGTCTGCATATCTCGAATGTACATAGGGTAGCCAAGACCACGTGTGTTCGTGCGGTTTCTGCCCAGTCAAGGGGAGCCCTTATGTGCACTATCGAGCAAATACTGTCTTTTCTTCCCAATGTTAATGAGGCAGAGGGGAACAAAACTTCGATCCACTAAGAATAAATACGTATAATGAGGGTGAAACCCCACTCAAACAAAAAAAGGTTGCAGGGGCAGCAGTTATTTTGCTTGGGGCTGCCACCATGATAACACTTCTCTCTTCTGCCTCAGTAGCAGGTGGGTTCACTAAACTAAAGCAAAAAGAAAGGTCTCTCTCCCTCTCTCATTTTGTTACTAAAGTGTTGAGTGTGTGATCACGAAAGATAAGAGCAATTATAAACTGCTGGAAGTCAAAGAAATCAGGATACAGAAACAGATGAGACAGCACTAGCGGATATAAAGCAATTACCACACGGCCCAAGGAACACATCCGCAATCCCCTGGTGTGCATAAAATCAGTCAACGTCCTTCCGTCAACTGGTGAAAGTTCAAGTGAACCAAAATCTGCCACCTAAAAGAGCCAAAGTTGCAATATTCAGATAACCTTAAAAGATCATGGGGAAAAACAGAAGTACCAATTCAATAGGATCTAACCAGTTTTGGGATTGCAGTATCCCTATAGTATTTATGTGACATCTCAATCAACTCGTCGGGTGACTGCAAACATGTAGAAGACATAAATGTGTCAAGAAGGCTAGTGAGTGACCAAACCAAAGGAGATTCACTATCTATAAGATATGGCTCCATAGTATTCAACTGTCTAAGATCATCTACTTCAGAAACGAGCTACTCCCTTAGTCCCATAATGTTAGTCATTAATTCCATTTGGGGGGTTCCCATATTATTTGCCTAATCGGACCATTTGCCCTTCTCTTTTGCATTGATGTGACATCTTCAAAGATCAAAAATAGAAAAATCGCTTTTGCAGTGAATTTGAAACTCAAAGATACTTTTGGAAAGCTACAATTTTTAGAGTGCAAGCATTTTGTTTTCTTGAAAAGTTGGATTCCCATAACGGAGCAACAAAAAGGAACAGATGGAGTAGTTATTATTTGAGTTGTAAAAACAGCGCAGCAGTATTTGCGTGGAAACAACAGAATATAATAGCAGGAAGTGAACCTTAAGATGAAGGCCAGTTTCTGATTCTTTAAGGCGAAAATATGCTGCTTCAGGTAGTAGCTTTTTCCATATCACATCTATTGCCGCTTCTTGTTTTTCTACAGCCTTTTCATTAGTGGCATCCAATTTTTTGTTCATGTCAAGGCCGTTCACAGTAACTTCCTTTCCCTGCTCAATTTTGCTATTTCGGTCATCTGTTTTCCTCTTAATTTCCTTTAGCAATCCACCTTGCTTTCCAAGACCCTTCACAGCTGGCTCAATCTTCGCTTCTTCAGTTTTCTTAGAATCGGTTTTCCCAGAAGCCTGACTTTGCAAGTGTTGCACCCAACATGCTCCCAGCTCCCATCTGATAGATCTTGTGCATTTGCTGGTTTCATCCTGTAGCTTAAGCAAACTATCACCTATCACTCTCCTAACCAATGATCTGGCGGAACGCAAGTCTTCAAAATCTGCACTCTGTATTTTTTGAACTCCAGTAGATGGTTGAGGTGTGGATGACCTGAGCAGTAGCATTCTCAAGCTGAAAAGTAATCAGCAACATAAACAATGTGAAGTGGAGTGGGGACCTAAATTTTGGACTACGCTTGCCAGTAAACTGATTATATTGTGCGGATATGGAAAAACTGTAATTTTGTTCATGACTTTCGATTTATTTAAGAAGCTTTGATTTGTTAGGCTTTTGTTTCTTATTTCCCTTTTCAGGTTATGGTAGATTGTTTTGCTAATATATCAGCCATATATTGATTGCTAGCGTTTCCTCTTCTTCATCATCTTTTATCTTCTGTTCTACATCACAATGACTCAAAATCACGAGTATTGAAGCTGATCAAACAGTACTGAGTAGTTGTGCAAATAATTATGAATTTATATATGCTTCCAAAGTGACCCCATTAGTAGAACCGCAGACGTGCTAAATTCATGATTTAAGTCAGTACAAAGTGCAGGTGATAGGTCACTGATCTATTTTAGTGCCATAGTGACTCATCACCGCAGACTCCAAGCTTATTGTACTGACCTGTTTACATTCAACGCATTTGCACCTCCTTCGGACTGGTCCTCGATTTCAATATCTTGTGGGACAGTCCTGCCTTCCCAATTTACCTCAGCCACAACTTTCACAAGAGCAGTGTAGCCACAGTGTCTTACGACTACAACGCCAAGAGTTGAGGTATCCTGCAAGACAGAATATCAGGAAGGATTTATGTTTGATCAGAAAAAGGGTTTGCAAGTGAATGAACTGAACAAATGACTATTTGTCTATATTCGTCTAATGTATCTGTATGTGCATATATTCCTTCCCATAGGGGGAGGAAACTTAAGGAGAATAGAACTTCAATTCAATGATGTCTAAGGAGTTAACGTCACCAGCATTATCTAAGTTTGGCCTAATCATCTGGAATGACTTATTTTTGTCTTTTCTGAACTTTTTTCAAGTTTTAGTATAAAATTCTACTTTTCTTATTGTCTCAACAAGAGAAGTCTGGAAAGTAAAAAAGATTGGATCTAATTTGATTAAGGTCACTAGGTAAGAATATTCAAAAAAATTGGCTTACTTTTGTTCTTTCTGAACTTGTCTGAATTTGGTCAATGTTATTTTGTCTTCGGGTTCCCGCCCTCGAGACAAATCTAACAAGTACAAATTTTGACCCAAAGTCTAATAAAGAGTTCCCTACAGATGGAAACTAATAATTATGAAACGATAAGTCAAGACAACCGGGTTAACTTAACTAGGGGAAAGATTCCACTAGAAACAAAGAAGAATGGCATGAGATAGGCGGTGGATAAATATCCGATGGCAAATTACTGGACTTGATGAATGGAAGGAGAGCCCTACTCAAGCACTAAAATCATATTGACAATAAATTTAATTCCATTAAATGGAGAAAACTAGAACGTGAATAGTTTACTGACCTGAACAGTTGCACTCTCATCTGCAGTTATCCCTTTGAGCAAGTTTCTCTTCACAAGCTCCTCCTGAGAAATTCCAAGAACTTGACTTCCATCATTTTTACTGTCCAACTTTGCACTCGCATCAGGCACATCTTTTGTCACCCTAATCTGTAAATCTCCAATCCGCTCCTCGTGCAAAATTGAAGCAGCAGAATACTTTGGTGACTCATGGCTATTGTCAATGAGATGTCTGATGGCTGCAACAGCTTTAAATACAGAAACGTCGACAAATAAACTGTGAAGCACGAAGGCCTTCCTGTCGCGGATTTGCCTTTCTTCTTGGGTTTTACAAGGCATTGCTGCTAGGATCGCAAACTCCTTTGCCCACTGCCTGTAATCATGTTTGCCGTCTCGTCCTAGCCCACCCCCATTCCCTCCCCAGTTTTCGTCTTCCACGGGAAGTGGGGGAAATGTAGATGGGTTGTCGGCTACAATTGGAGGGACAACCCATGTGTTTGCTCGAAAACCATACGGAAGATTCCCAAACTGAAACAACAAAATATAACATTATAACTGCACATTTATTTCGATAAACCTCATGTTGTGAAGAATCTGAAGATTTGCAATAAAACTACCTTATTGTGCTCGGTGAAAGCTTTCATGAGAGCTTTGTATGCCTGAAAAAGTAAAATGACTCAAACGATGATGAACAATGTTAAGCTAAAGAGATCCGCATTGTAAACTAAGCACAAACTATGATGGAAGAAAATTAGTTAACTAACAGCATCAAAAATCCGGCTTATCTGTTGCAGCAAACCAACCAAAGAGTAACTCAAAAGAGCGGGTTTTCCAGCAGGATAAAACCCTTTACGCGAAGCAACAATTGTTGTTGGCTTCCCACTGCAGACCCTGACCTGCATACACAATTGTATGTCGAATCCAAAACAGTGCAATTATTATTAAATCACTGTCACCAGCACAACATGAGATTTTCATAGCAAGAAAATTAAAAGGATTTAGGGACCCTCACATCAATTTGAAAGAACTCATCTTTTGTTTTGTCCTCGAGAAATGGACGAGTAGATCTCCTAATGTCTGCAGAACCGAAAAGGCATTAAAATTTAGGCTTTTGAATCCAAGAAAATGGCAACAGTGAAGAGAGAAACAAACTGAAAAACAAAACAAGATCCTTTGGGTCCATTTTTAGTAAAATAGTGAAAGATATTCCATTAGTAATGAAATAAGGGGAGGAGGGAATCCGTATATGTTGTTCAGGTCAATTAGAAGGTGCAGAAATAGCTAGAACTGAATGCGGAAAGTATGGAAAAACATCTTGTAATGTATTTAACCTGAAAATAGATTATGCTTCTGCGAAAGCATCTACTCTTTACGGAATCTTAGGTATCAAAATATGGATTCATATCGTAAAAAAAAGAGCGTGCAATATCCAAAACAACGCATTTCCAAGAAAGCCAACCAGAAAGATGTCCACACTTGTGAGCAAATAACATGAAAGCATAATTGCATTTGACTTTGAAAAGGACCATAAACTATACGGGAGTACTTTCAGAACAACATACTTAGAGGCAGCTCCAAATAAGTCAATCAAAAAAGGATTCAACTTGTACTTATGGAAAGCAAGAACTACACTAAAATAAATAGAGCAACCACGCCGAAAAGTAGAATTTTCTATCGACGTTCAAGTAAAATTAATGAAGGGTAAGAAGAACCATGATAAGAACGAAAACCCGAACCATTGGAACACGGAAAGCAAAACAGAAGAATCTTACACATGCCATATACAAAGAAGAGGAAGATCAAAACGAGAAATCATGGTTCATTCATTTAGTGATGAAATTAATGCACTTTACTCAAGGAACCGGGACCCTATTGCACGTTGTGCACAGCAGGATGTGATGCGCACCAAAATGGTACCGTTTGGCTGCAAAAATATTGCCCAAATTGTTGGGCGGTGTTGTTTTGGCGCACAGCAAGGTCCTGCATCCTTTACTCAAAGCCAACAAAGCGAGAACAAGGTAAAATTCTAGACTGGAAAATCTTCCATGTATTGGGACAAGTATCTGTTGAAAAACTTGATAAAAAGCTGCATTATCCATCGTACTTCAAGTTTCACATGCCATGATCCACCTATTTTCTTCTACTTGCTCTCTTTTCAGGAAAGCATTGATTGCCTCCCTTTCAAAGAAATCAAACTACTATTATTCAACATATAACTAGGAAGACGTTTCAAATACGACAAGGATTACTGGGCATGCTGGTTTGATATTTAAGAGCCTATAAGGTGAAACTCTCTCATGTACAGTTTTGTAACAGCTATGGTACCATGCCGTCTCTAAGAAAGTAGTAATTAGTAAAACAAAAATAATTGAATAAACAAACGATATCTGTTATGCCAGTGACACCAAAGAGATTAAATGGATGGAATTAGGAGGGATAGAATATAATGAAATAGAGCCACTTTGGGGTTCCCTCTGAAATGAGGCATGGAAGAAATTCCCAGAGTTCCGAAGGCTGTTAAGGCTGTGTTTGAGATGGCCAAAAGTGTTAGCTTTCTGGCCCTTTTAGCACCAAAAAGCTCTCTCCTTTGCCTTCCTTATTTTAAGAGAAAAGAACCCATGTAAATACAACTTAGCTAAATTTTTTGCTAGTCTTTTCTAGCAGCCGTATAGTTTAGACATCCCAAACACAGCCTATGTCTCTGCCCTCAAAAATCAATTGCCATATAATACAAGAAGGAATTAAGATGATAATAGAGCACTTGTGAATGTGCACGTAAACGGGCTAGAACACACTAAGTTATCAGAAAAAAGAAAATAAAACACCGGTATGCTAATGAGAAACAAGGAAAATTTACTAAGCTCTATTTGCCTTAACTCGATTATTTTTAAGCGCATTTTGTCTCTGTTAAAAAAAAAATCGCATTTGTCATTTCAACCTCAGCTTTTTGTAAATTATCGGTCCGTTTCGATAAAAAAAATCTAAAAAGTATAAAATTAAATCCAAAAGCTAAAAAAAGTTTACAAAAATACCCTAATGTTTGATTATTTTTGTCTTTTCTGAATTTTTATAAATTAGGCCCATTAGTTATAACTTTTCCAAAACATCTTGTCGAATCAATAATCTACCAAAAATTGACGAAAGATAAAAAATTGTAAATTTCTTTTTACATAAGGACAAAAAATAATCAAATAATCAGGTCAAGTCAAAACTAACATAATGTTGACCTAGGACTAAATTTTTTTTTGGTAAAGATAGTGAAAATTATTTGTATTTTGAATTTTTTTCGTACAGTTGTTTTTTCAATTTTTTGCATTTCCTCATTCTTCCCATAAAATATAGGCCGAACTTTAAAAAGTTTAGAAATTTTGTCCCATCATCAAAGCAACATTTTACAGTTTAGGGTTCCTCCATTTGATCATCATCCACACAACATTTATAATATATGGCATCCAGAAATTAGAAAGGAGAAGGAAAAACTAAACCTTTACAAAAATAAAAAATAAAAAATAAAAGAAGGGGGTTAAAAACTCACATTGAATTGGCGGAGTAAGGTGAGAGAACGAGAAGAAATCGTAGAACTGCCCGAGCCTCGGTGGCGGGCACAGCACCGCCGCCTCGTCACCTTTATCCGCTGTGTCTCCTCCTCCACCGATGGCGTGACCATCTTGCTTCGGCGACTTGGGCCCATTCGGCAACCCACTCTGGACACCACCATCGGCTGAGCTGCACCGCTTATGGCGTCCGCCCCCTTTTGGTTTTAAATTGGCTCCAAAGCCCTCGCAATCTGCATCGAAACCGTTCCCGTTCGAACCGGTTTCCTTTGGACTCCCTCGACCGGTTATTTTGGACGATCCGAACGCGGTCGTGCACGCAACGATGTCTAGAAGTCGTCTGACGTGTGCAACGGCCAGCTCTTCCGTATAGTCCTCTGTACAAATTTCATATTTGCAAATACACCCCTTAAGTTTCATAAAATTGTCAAAAGACTAAAAAAGGACTGAGTTCTATCGGCCATGAAATTGTAGGGACGCGGGACGCTCGTCAAAACGATATTGTTTTGATGTAATAGAAAATGTTTATTTACGGTTTGAATTTTAGACTGTAAAGAATAATTCGTATAATCTCGATCATCCATTTATTCTTACGACCGTCCAAATTTATGAAAAAATTCTTACTAGTCAGAGTATCGATCCAAACAATATCGTCAAAACGATATTGTTTTGATGTAATAGAAAATGCTTATTTATGGTTTGAATTTTAGACTGTAAAGAATAGTTCGTATAATCTCGATCATCCATTTATTCTTACGACCGTCCAAATTTATGAAAAAATTCTTACTAGTCAGAGTATCGATTCAAAATATGACTTTTAATTTTCTAATCTTCTATACAATAGCTAAATGATGGTGTGCAATATCAATCAACCATAAAACCCCTAATTACTGGATCTAATCCTCCCTGAAAAGTCAAAAGTCTGAACATATCTATATCCGAAACTTTGTTCGAACATCTATGTCCATTTCATTATTCTTTTAAGCAAGCAAATTGAAGTCAAAATTTTCAATCTAAAAAGCCCCAATTCACATATCATTCGCTTGAATTGTTCTAATCTCAAGAGTAATCAAATAATTTGTAGTACGGAATCCAATTAAGCACTAATTGATATCTAGTTAACATTAATTTTGGAATACTTTTAATGTTCATAAGGAGCTTTACAAAATAAGTGATTTCAATTGTGAAAATAAATCCAACATGAGCCCACAAAAAGTCGACTGCATGATGCAATCCCCGAAAGAGGATCGCCAAAAAACCTACTACCTAAATTGAAAGGCAACAATGCTAGTGACACTTCATTTGTTACTTCATATTTTACTTCATGTTGAGGTGACACCCATTTCCTCCTCTCTCTCTCTCTTTTTCTCTCCCACACACACATACACTTATAACCACTTGTATTCCTTCATCTCATCATAGAGTAAAATATGAAGTAACAAATGAAGTGTCACTAGCATTATTCATTGAAAGATCACCTATAATTTATCAAGTGCATACTAAAATAAATCCGACTTGAGCCTACAAAAAGTCAACAACGCCGTGCAATTCCTGAAAGAGGACTACCGAAAAGCCTACTTCCTAAATTGAAAGCTAACTCATATTTTACCGAGTACATACTGTAGTAAAAACAATCAAAACAGAATCGGGCTTTCTTACGGTTGAAGTGTAGTAACATTTACCTTTGATCATGGTGAGATGAGATGGTTTGAGGGACACGAGCTCCACCGAATCTTTTAGCCTCGATCCTCGCACCTATAACGAAGTCGCGAAGGATTTAAAAGGAACTTCAACCTACTCTTCAAACTTCTTTAAAAACCTTGAAATTATCATTACTTAAAAAACAATAATGATCCAAAATCTAATTGGAACAACAACATTCTAATAAGATTGGAGCGATGCTACAGTTCCCGAATTTAAACTAAGAAAGTGTCCCCGAATTCAAAATTAAAGCCATGATTGATTTGAAAAGGTGATCCCACTAATCTAACTATCCAAGTAAATCATGACCCTTGATTTTGAATTCGAAAATATTTTCTTGATCTAAATTCGGGGACCGTAGATTTTTCCAATAAAATTGTGACCTTATAAGAGGATCCATCGACGGGTTTCATCTCCTATCAGTAAGCAGTGGATGAAAAAGTTATGACGATGAACACAAAATGTGAGACAAATTTTGGTCCCATGGATAACTGCACAAGGACGGGTGTCTTTAGATTGAGAGATTGTGACATTAGTCGGGTTGTAGTGTTGGTTGTGAGGGCGGATGTGGGGAAAGAGATTTCGATAGACATCTGACTATAAATGGTCAAGAATCATATATCGTTTGTTGGATACATAAACGTTCATTCTATATATAATAGTCATGACGCTACCTTGGACTATGATTTCAAATATGCGAGGGCATTACAATCTAATGAAACTTCACAGGTAAACGTGTTTGTCCTGCAGCAATGTAAGGATGGACAGTGCCGACCCCGACATTTAAGTTGTCTAAATCCGACTTCAGCTTCGTTGCCCACTTAGTATTAATAATAATTTTTTTAATAGATTTCATCTATTTTTGTCTATATTTATATTAAAAAAAACGTTGACCAACGCCGGGGGGTTGCCTGAGCCCGAGGGCTTGCGGCCCTGAGGATGGACGACCTAACTGAAAAGTCTATGAAATTTGGACGGCTAAAGCAGACAATATTACATAAATCTAAAGTGGGTTGTTACAAATTGTACTAGAACTTGCACTAATCGAAAATGTGGGACAAATCTCGGACCTGAACACAAGGATGGAGATGTGTTCCTGAGAGGGGAGATTGTGGTCGGGTGTCTGCGAAAAAATCTCGGTGAATGTTTAGACAAGTGATAAAAGTCCTACATCGCTTGGTACAATAAAATTATAAATACGACAAAACATAATAAAATTTCACAGTTAAACGTTATCGTCAAACGACGAGGACAAAGGGGTGTCGATGAAAGTTGAGAGTACAACGTGTTGGGTAGTTATCAAAGGATTGAGAGTACAAGGCAACAAAGCTAGCAAACAACAATGATAGAAACCACACCTCATGGGATACTGAGTAGTTTGTCATGTGACATGTTTCCACGTTCACTGCCAATAGCTTTCTCACATCCAAAATCCTATCCGTTGATATGCCCTGGACGCAACATATATACAAAGTCAAAAGGGGTGCCCATGAAAATTGAAATATCGGATCAAATTAACAATTTGGTTCAATTCTATAACTAGTTTGCCTCGATCTGGCACGACTCAGTCTATTTTGTGAAACGTCTTGTTTGGTTTTGGATTTATGATATTGAACACCAGACCGGACCAAACCTATGCTTTTTTTTATGTTGATGATCAATTTGCTACTTGATAAATATTTTTTTAAATTGTACATTTGTATACAAGTTGATATCTTTTTTTTTTTTTTACATTGGATTCAACTCATTCATGGTCTAGCTACTTTTTTGCGTACTAAAAAATTTGAAGATAAATTACTCAAATGGTCCACTTTTGACTCTATGTGTTCGTTTGGTTATTTCTTAAAAAAATTTAGAAATTTTTTCTGAACTTTTTTAGGAAATTTTTTCCTAAGCATTTTTACTTTTTTCCCAAACAATATTTCATTTCTCTATAAAATAAGAGAGAGAGAGAGAGCACCTCAAAAATGCCGAAAAAATTTAACTCTCAAATTTTTTGTGAAATACTTACACCAAACAACATCTCAAAGTTTTTTTTCCCAAAAATCGTTTCAGAAACACTCAATCGAACAATTTCCCTAGTCTTTCAAAGTATTTGATTTTGACCTTACATTTATGTTTTTATGCCAATTAGGTCTAATCGTTACACTAGATTTCATCCATTTGTGACCCAACCAAACTAATAAACCAAAAATCGCACCAGATTGAACATCAACCAAACTACATAAAATCATTACATTTACATTTTTGACTTTACATTTACTTTCGTGTAATTTATTCCAGGTTTTTTCCTCCAAACTAAAACGAACCAAACTGATTACACCACTAGTTTTCAACTACGAGGTGGTCTCTTTGTTTTACTTTTGAATGTCAAGCGGTGTCCTTCTTTCTCACCTATTTGTTTTCGGTACGAGTAAGGGGTGTAAGTGACATTTTCAAACATAAAGAGGCGTCCATAACTCTCGGAAGGTAAAATGCTGAAACATACTAACCTTGAGTATCACATGTGATTCGTCCGGGGTCTCTACTGTAATTTCAATAACTGTTGGCAAAACTGCACAATTAAAAAACAAAACTTTAGTAAATAAAAAAAAAGCATACAAAATTAAGGTGTATAGCATGCTAATATTTTCCTGCTTAATTAAATACATAAAGAGAAAATAAATTAAACCTTAACACACAAATTTGAAATACAATAACAACAGAAAATCAAAAATATTTGTAGATATTTAATCAGTTGTTAATATTTGAATAAATTACATAGACCTCCTATGAGTTTTTTTTGAAATACAATGGCCCCTGTATGGTTTGAGAAATTAATTTTACCTCCCTTGTTTTTAAAATTATTGTGCGATTACCTCTCTCACCGTTTAAAATTTGTCAAACGTCGTGAGTAAAGCTATTGAAACTTTAAGTTCAAAAACTATTAAGCAAAATGAATTACAACATAATTCTTGTCATGTTTCGAAAAATAACATATGTTGAATTTTTGAGATTTTCTAAATCGAAACTTGAGCAAATTCTAAATTTTTTGTCAAAGCTTTGATTTTAGAAAAATCTCAAAATTGAACACTGATAATATCAAACGTGATAGAGATTATGTTGCGATTTGTTTGACCGAAAAATTCCAAACTCGAAATTTCAATAGCAATATTTAATCGATTTTAATAATAAAAGAGATAATTGCATAATAATTTTACAAATAAGAAAGATTAGAATAATTTTTCAAATCACAGAAAAGTCGTGGATTCACGAACAATTGAGAATCCACGTTTCATTTTCCTATGGTTTCTGAGGAACCAAACAGAGTAAAATTGGATAAGAAATGGAGAAAATTCAGATACTCACCTTTCTCTTCCTTCTTCTTCTTCTCTCCCTTGCCTTTGTGAGGCTTTGCCTTTCCTGTTTTAGGAGCCATTAATCAATCTTGCCCCCAAAAAACTTTGGGTGATTTTCAATCCAATTTCGGACGAGAATAACAATGCGATTGATTTTGATTATCGAATTAGCTACCCCCTGCTTTCGTTTGTCGATTTGTATCAAAATTCTTTGATTCAGAGCTAAGGAAAAAGATGGGTATGTTTAAATTTCAGAATTCATTTCCAAAAAAGTGCTAATTTTTGTGAAACAAATTCTCTTGAAACTTTGCTGAGCAGAGTATCCAAAAAACAGAGAGAGAGAGATAGAGAGAGAGAGCGGTTGAATTCTGCTTTTACATGGTGGGGATATATATACGTAAATGAATTGTATATATACAGAGATATTAATTGAGGCGAGATTTAAAAGAAGGGATTGAGATATGGGTAGTTAATGAGGGAGATTTTCTTCTTCTTTTTGAGTTGTCTTGAGCTAGTACTTTGTTGAGCTTATTAATGGGACCATGGAGTTTTTAGAGAGAGAGAGAGAGAGAGAGAGAGAGA
>JABCMJ010026457.1:0-23113 GCA_014822125.1 Arbutus unedo | reverse complement strand
GCGGCCTAGAGCTCCCTCGAGTGATTTATGCGATTTTTAAGTTTTTCTGAAACATGAAGGGCCTTTTCTCAAAATAGTTACGGTTCTACTCGAAAATAACGCAACACGAATCAATCAAAATTATAGATATCTAAACACGTAATAAAAATTGAAACAAAGATTTAATCATTATTAAAGTGACGTTAACATGGAATTCTACCTCGATTTGATGATTTCGACAAAACCCTAGCTTTACCGAAGACCCTAACTTCTGCAAAAGCTTCAACTCTCCGCGAGATTGATCAATCCAAGGCTGCACTTGGAGCCCTCAGCGCCGGATTTGATCTTCTTTGCGTTCTACGAAATTCTTGGGCTTGGGCGTGCGATTCACTCCTTACACCAGAATGCCATACTCACGAATAAGAGAAAAAAAAGTTGTCTAATTGTTTTAGAATTTGTTGTATGGCTAAATTAGGGTTAACTATGCTTGTATAGCCAGTAATAATATAATTACGCTTAAACCCTTCAAGTTCCATAAAATTCCTATTTAACTCCAAACTTCTGAAATTTTCATTGAAACTCCCAAAACTCCCATTTATTGAATAATTATTTAATTTAGAAAAAAATTATTAAACTAAAAATCGGATCGGTCTTCACATATTATCCAAAGATGGATGGAAGACAGAATATGGGATATATCTGTGTGTACGGGGTGAAGGATTGACATAATTGAGTTGTTGGTACTTTTGGGCAAATTATATGATATTCGGGATTTTGGGGTGGGAGAAGATCATTTACGTTGGAATCCGGCTGGAATGGGCCCTTTCAGCTAAGTTCTTTTTACCACGTCTTGGTAGGTGGTACTCATATGAGCTTTTCTTGGAAAAGCTATTTGGTGCACTCTGGCTCCAAACCATGGTTTTTTTTCTTCGCATGGTGCGCGCTAAAGATAAGATTCTTATCATAGATGACCTTATTCGTCCTACCAATGTTATTGTTAATCTGTGCTACATGTGCTCGAGTGAAGGAGAATAACTGCCGGACTTGTTTATTCAACGTCCAGTATTCCGGTTATAAGAGAGCTTTGGGCGGTGGTTTGTGTATGGTGGAACATGTCGTGATTTTTCTCTTGTTCGGTAGTAGAGTTGGTTCAAGAATGGTTTGGAGCCGGAGTGAATAAATGAAGATGAAAGCTTTGGATTTTCATTCCGCTTTGGTTGTTGTGACTTATTTGGAAGAACCGGAATAGTAGAAATTTTGATGGAGTGGGAGGCTAATGTATAGGCTTAAGAGTCTTTCCTTTTTTGTTTGCGTAGTTGAGAATCGAGGGAGGGCAATCTTACCCTTGATCAATTTCTTGATATGATCGATTCTTTTGGATTATGGAGTGGAATGTAGTGGGGTACATGGGCTTACCTTCATTTGTGTTTTAGGCTTCTTTATGTATAGGACCTTTTTGTCTTCGACCTTGTTTTATATGTGGTGGCATCCCTTGATGCCATTTTCTATAAAATTTATTAATTGTACAGAAAAAATTATTCATTGTGAGTTCCTTAATCTCTTTAGCTTGCCTCTATTCATCCGCCTTATTGTGTACTTACTTTTTGTTACATTTTTAAGTGCTCCCCTGCAATAACCTCAAAATCCTTAAATAACCTACTTTGATTTTTCTAGTTAAGAAAATCTTTTTTACCTTCATTGAGTCCACTTTTAGAGCTGCTGAGATGTTGATGACATTGTTCACGAAACAGCTGCATTAGTCCTATAGATCATAAACTGTGTTATTATACTTGTCATTTATCAAAATATAAGAAGTATATGAAAGGTAAGTTCTGAACAGATATTCCACTGAATTACGATCTTGGAGGGGTTCCGGTTGTTGGATGGGCCTTTGTAAATTGATTTTACACTGGTATGAGCTCTACTGATTTTGATTTCATGCAGTGACCATACATCTGGATGTCAAAAAATAACAACCTGCCACGTTTTAGCTGATTGGAAAGAAGTCAAGAACACCTATCTTGGGTTACTTTGCCCATATGGCCTTACATAGGTGAAGTAAGGAACCTGGCTCTATGAAGTGGCACAAAGATTCTTGTGCTTATGAGTCTTAAGGTTTCTTTGAACTCTGGCAAATGAGGAGACAAGTTTTTTGTTTGAGGCTTGAATAACATTTTTCTTGGGTAGTTGTGTTGGTTTCATGGTATCCTTTCTATATGTGTTGGTTTCATGGTATTCTTTCTATGTTTTACAAATTGCTCGTGGATTGTTTTTGTCCATGCTTTATAAGCTTAGCTGCCGCTTCAGCGTCTTTAATATTAATCTATGAGCAATCTTCCTTATATTTGCATGTGTTGGTTTGTCGTATTCCTTCTATGTATTACGAATTACGTGTGGATTACTTTCGTCTATGCTTTATAAGCTTAGCTGTCACTTCAGTGTCTTTATTTTTAATATCCGAGTAATTTTCCTCATACTTGCATGGCCAATAAACACTTTAAAATTGAATGGTTTTTTTAAATGTGCTGTTGGCAGAATGGACACTTTGAAGAGGCATCTTCCATTCTCTGGACAAGAGGGACTGCAAGAGCTCAAGAAAATTGCGGTAAGGTTTGAAGAGAAGATATACACTGCTGCCACCAGCCAGGTATAGCCATTAGCTCCACATCTAATATTCGTGTAATATAAGATCAGGACGTATGTGGTAATTTGTTTGATCGTACATATGCAAAATACTTTTGTGTAGATGCTGTGAAAGAATCTTTTTTCCCCCTCCAGACTTTACATTTGTATAAAAATGGCCAGTTCTGTTGTCAAGAATTGCTTAATAAATATGGATACTGAACTGTTAATTGCAGCCTGATTACCTGAGAAAAATATCTCTGAAGATGCTCACTATGGAGACAAAATCCCAAAATACTATGACCAATTCTCTGCCGTCCAACTCTGGCAGTAATATCAAAAATCTCCCGGATACAGGTAACAGCTTGGAGGAGTAATTTGCTTTTGTCCAGAGTAACAATTTATCGTCTCTGTATTTGTATCAAGTATGAAGTTTCTTTTAGTTTCCGATTACTGTTATAGGTTTCTGTAATTCAGGGTACTGATCAATGTTACATGGACTTATAAATATATGTAGTACCCGTGTTAGATACCGAAGACTTGGCTAGGACATGGGAAGTGTCAGACATGTGTGTCTGGACATCCACTCACAAAACATACTTGATGATTCTTTACCATCAGACGATGTATACAACTCCCTTATCTTGGAATGCTCTATTGGACCTTGTAAGCAGCTTTATGGTAGAAACATAATGACTCTATTACGAAAAATGAACATTCAGCCGTATCCAAGTGTCTTAGCTCTACATAGGAAATAGAAGAATCCGACACTTCCTAATATATCGTACCCAACAACCTTGCACTTGTTGATGTAACGTATTAATGATGCAACTGTCATTCTTACTCATGAGTATTATGGCCAATCCATGTTTAGTTCAATTTCTCATTATCAAAGAAAATATGTAATTTTGTTTGAAATCAATTCTCTTTTCTGCTTTACATCATCAGTAATAACTATCCTCCACCTCCACCATCATTATGTTTGATATACCTTTGTTCAATGTTTTTTTTTCCTTCTTGTTACTGACTTTTGGTCAGTTTATTATTGTTTTTGTTTATAGTTAGGTGTTGGGGGGGGGGGCATTCAAAATGCATGCATACAAAAAGGATAGGGCATGCCTCATACATAACATCTCATTAAAGTTAAAAGAGTTGAAACATTGCTGATATGAACTGTCTTCGATGGCTGCATGACTTCTTATGGTGCATGAGCTGCGTGTGTGGTCCACCTGGTGATAATTTTGATTCTTAGCATTCTGAAGTTTCTATACCTCTGTCCCTTGGGGATTCTATTTGCATATTTGCAGCACTTTTCCTTTTTCCTCATGAATGCCTGTAAATGTGAATGTAGTTTATCCTGTTTGAGTCGTTGCTACTACTTGACGAGGTTTACCGTGCAAATCAGGTATATTAAAGCTTTAGTGCTGTTTATTTAAATAAAATGGAGGACTTGACTCAACCATAGAAGTTTGTTTCCACATTGGGATAGCTAGGGGTGTCATTGATATTTCTAGCAGTCTTGCAAGGAAGCAAGCAGCCATCTTTCATTTCCTAATCAAGTTACAAGAGCAAGTATGAAATTGCAATCATCTATCAAAGTACTTCTTTGTCTGGGCAAGACTAGTATAAATGACAAACCCCAAACTCCCAAGGGTACGAAATACGCGAAAATAAACCATAAAACCTTCCCAGTAAATTGAAACCAAATAAAACTGGTTCAGTACATAACATTCCCAAATAAATAAACATTTAATCAATCCGAGCCCAGATGCCCAACGAGACAAATCACATTAAAAACATAGTTTAAACTTCCTAGCACTACTACATCTCTCACCAAAGCTCTAACCCCTTCGATCTCCATCATTACTTGAAAAATAGTTATCAACAAAACATAAGCCGAAGTTCGTATAGGACAACAAGTTAAACAATTGTTTAAAGAAGTTTAAACCTTGTCTCGTATCAAAAGATATATATGTTTTCTTTGAGTACAATAGTATACACTTTGGAAATGTGTTTAACATACAATTATATCAATGAAAACCACATGCATCTCACAAGACCCCGCCACAACTGGCAACCAATGCATCTTATGCTGAAGCATACGTCTCATTCTAGTCTCCAATTATTTAAGGGCTCTCACCGCATGAATACCAACACACATGATACCTTCGTGAGATTTATGGGCTCTTGCCGTAAAAATACCAGCACACGCGGTTCGTTAAATTTACAGGCTCTCATCGCAGGAATACCGACATCACGCTGCATCTTCGTTAGTTTTACGGGCTCGAACCGGTGGAATCAGACATCGTCATTGCACAAGCTTATGTACCACCAACTAATATATGTCCATGCACAAGCAACATTGTTACTCTAGAACCATTTCATAATATTCAATGCAAAAAGAGTTTCACAGTAGCAAAATTTCAAAAAAAAAAAGAGGTTTTCTACCGGTTGAGAATATATTTCTACCGAGAGAAAATGCTTTTGGAAAAATAATTTTAAAACAGTGGCTGGAAAGCCATTTCAACCGGTACAAAGTGTTACTAGAATATTTTTCAAAATAACTTTTACCTGTTCAAAACGACCTTGTATCGTTACAAAATGATTTTGGAAAATTTGAACAAACCACTTCTACCAGTTGGAAACGCCCTTCTACAGGTAGAACTTGTTTTTACGTGAAAAACTACAGAAGAACACAGTATTCGGACCAAACCCTAATAGTCACGTATGGAACATCACATAAACATCAAAATCATACAAAACACGATACTACCGACAAGTTAAACGACTTTAAACATAGGTTTAACAAGTAATTCTACCTCAATAACAAGAACTTCACGAAATCCTAGAACTTGCGATCTCCTCTGGTTGCCCATGAACACCATCAATTCCCAGTTCGATTCGTAGCTCTTGACACTCGGATTGATGCTTCTGCTTTGCATTCTTCAAGAATCCGAAAGATAGACACTCGTTTCGATCCAACACTAGCGAGAAGAAAATAGATGCTTGAGAGGAATACTGACTTTCAGTTAGGGTTTTTGCTAGAATGAACACATTGGTTAACAATCTGATTATATACTCATTAATAATCAAATTGCACTTTAAACCCTCAAGTTCGACAATGACTGAGATTAAGTCCCCAACATTCTAAAAATTACATTAAAACCCCCGATTCCTCAATCGTTTAGAATAATCAAAATTAATAAAATAAAGGGTAAATTTCACTCACCTCTCTTGTGGTACACAGACCTCCCCCCAGTTTTCTGAAATTACATTGCCCTCCCTTGCATTTCCTGACATTGTTGTCTCACCGCTGTGCTGTTACTTTTTTGGCAGGAAGGATTTAGTGGAGATGATGCCATGCCCACACCTATTTTACTACCTAAACTAACCCCCCGTTCACTTATTTTTAAAACAACACACTTATTTAGGTGTTGGTCCAATTTCAAAAACGGCTTAGTCAAGGGTTCAATCTCTAATTGCAGGATTTAATTCTCAAATCAAAGCTATTTGTAGAGCTGAATGTGTTCTCTGTAATTCGGAGTACTCAAAACCGGTAAGAGAACAAGTTGCTTTCGTCATTGCCGAGTTGATCAGGTTTAACAAAGACGTTTTTGTGGGGCAAGTATTAATGGGTCAAATGATTCAGGCCCTAATTTCTATGTCGTCGCGTTCTTCACTTCAAGTTTTTTTTTTTTTTGGGATAAACTTCTTCGCTTAAAAGTACTCTATTCTCTAATAAAAAACCATCAAAAGCCCCTTAGTAGACGAAATGGAATCGAACGGAGGCATTTACAATATCATCAGATTGCTCAAATATGAGGAATTGTCTATTCGAGTAATGGCGATGAACTGTGTGCTCGAAATCGGAAATTTGGGGAAGAAAGAAGCAATCGATGCGATGGTGAAGGTGGATTTGATAAAAAATACTGGTGGAGTTGCAGAGGGGGGAATTGGGTGGGGATTTGATAGACATGGGAGGAGGAGAGTGAGGAGAATGGTGGTGGTGTTGAGGTTTTGGTGGAGTGGAAAGGGAGGAGAGAGAAGGTACTTGGAGAGCCACCCATTTGCAAGCTGTGTAGCTAGATTTGCAGTGCAGTTGGAGGTAGGGGAAGGGTTGAAGCAGAGAGAGAAGAAGGCTTTAAAGCAGTAGATCTTGAAGAGAGTGAGAGAGGCTTGTGTTTCTGATGCTGAAACTGCCACCGTTGTTGCTGAGGTTCTGTGAGGTTCTTCAGCTTGACAATTTGGAAAATGAAAACAAGAAAAATAGAGAGCAGAAAAGTAGTGCAGTTCTCAGGTATATAGAAATTCAGTAGTTCTTCTGATTCTGGTGATTTTTCCCCCTTCTTAGGTGGGTGTAATTATAGATGTATTTAGTGGTGTAAAGTGTTTGTTGAATATACTGAATTGCATTGATTCAATATTTGAATCACAAGACTATATTATAAGCAGTACTACACTCCATATTTTCTGTTTTAAAAATAAAATAAAGAACACACAGAAAATTACACCGATGTTTCTCCTGCTTATTGTTATCAAGATGATCCTTATGAAATGGGTGGTGATCATGCTTTCTTGCCGATGGAAATTAGAGATTAATTAAGGCATTAAACGAAGGGGTTCCTATTTTTTATAGAAAGGCCGTTCATTCTATAGTATATGGAAATAATGGTGTTGAGGTGGTTTTCAGGGACCAAAGTTTTGGAGTAAATATGGTCC
This sequence comes from Arbutus unedo, assembly GCA_014822125.1. NCBI lineage: Eukaryota > Viridiplantae > Streptophyta > Magnoliopsida > Ericales > Ericaceae > Arbutus > Arbutus unedo. The sequence goes on along the minus strand of JABCMJ010026457.1, from coordinate 15,793 downwards.
TGTGCACTGTTTCTCTTTTGGTTTTAAGAAAAGGAGTATCAGGTTGTTGAAGATGGACCACTCATCTAGAAGTAAAAAATGAAAAATCAGGGGAGGTGAGTTTACACCAGGGAAGGTCAGTGTATGCTTTGAGAGGGTTACATTGGGCATTCAAATTATAGGTAAGCATGAAATCATCTCGTCATTCTTTTCGTCCAAAATTTAATCTGTTTTAAGAGAGGGGTGAGACAACAATGTCAGGAAGAGTAAGAGAGGGCATTGTAATTTCAGAAACCTCAGGGGAAGTCCATGTATTTGTCAGAAACCTCAGGGGAGGTCAGTGAAACTTACCCCAAAAATAAACTACATAACTGGGACGGTCCCTACAATAAAGTCGTGCTGTTTTTTTTGGACATCACTGGTGTAAGTTGGACGTGCTTTTATACTCAGAACGGTTATTAGTGTAAGGACATGTTTAACCCTATTTTATTATGTGTTCGTGGAAATGTTGATAGACATGTATTATGGTGGCAATGAGGGAGTAATTTTCTATGCTTCATAATAACCTGTTCTTAATAGTTAAACAAGGATAAGCTGTGCTTAGTAGTTCAACAAGATAATGCTTTGTTTGTGTTAATTCATTAGAAAATCTGTGTCTAGATTCCAGGTACTTTTTCTTCGGTCCCCGCTCCTAGCCTTCTCCACTGGCGGTGAAGGAAATTTTTTGGTTTGTTCAAAATCTGAATGATGGCAAGACAAATGAACTAACTTCTCAGCTTTCTCTTTCAGGGTGTTTTTTTTTAATCAACTGACTGTTGATAAAACAAGATCGTTTATTACTAGGTTTTGTTGTATATCTTTCTTGGACACTGTTGTTAACGGGTAAACCGATATTTTGGTCCTCACAAGATAATCTGGGAGGATAATGAACCGCTTAGGTTTAAAGTTTTTGCTTCATCTCTGGCTCACATGAACTCAATAGTAAAGATGCGAACGATTCAGAGCAACAGGCCCTGTTACTATCCTATTGCACAATGGTTCTTCGCATACAAACTATGAAGAAAGCAGTGGTCACCTCTTCTTGCATTGTATTGTGGCCTGGGATTTATTGTGGATGTGAGGGGCGTTGCACACCTTATGATGTTAATTTACTTATAATTAGTTTCTTTGCAGTTTTCATTTGGGGTTAAGGGATTTAGAGTTAGGAAGGACCGATAACATTTTAGGACTTATTTGAAGATTTGGAGGGTCTGTGGGGAAAAATGTTTGCTTGACATCTTTTTGTTTTTTTGGGTTCTATTGTTTTTGATTTAGTAGAGATTTTGTGATCAGTGTTTGACATGTTCTCTTTTATCTTTCTTTGTTGTTTTTCTATGTGTAGGGCTTCTTGTCCCCCTTTGTTTTTTTCTTTTCTTTTTCCTTTCCTTTAATTATCTTTTTCCTGCTGGCTGGATGGTTGCTGTTGGCTCGATTGTGAACCAGAAAAGAGTATTGTTGCTCTTACTGGCCATCTTAATCTTTTAACTATGATATTTTAATTTCCAAACTTCCAACATATCAGTTGGTAGAAGGTTTTAAGATGTAGGATTGTATAGTGCAAGTAGTGCCCAGGTCCAAGGCTTGAGTTATGTTCTGATATCTTACACTACTAGAAGTCCATGGAGATATATTTTGTAGGACAGAAATTGGTTAAGGGTTACCTGATATAGGATTTCAGTCCTCATAATGATTTTCCTTCTTCAAATCTTCAAATGGACTTGTAGTGAGTATAATTTGCTTTCTGTTGCTTTGAATGCCTTTCAGTTAACATCATTACATGCGTATGTTCTAACCTTATTTGTGTCATCATGTTTCTTATAACCTGGTGTGTGTTTCATTGTTTATTTCAGCCGGATCCCTTGGCATGCAATCCCAAATTGCTATTCCGATGGCTGTTAACCAGGCTCAAGCACGCCAACAGCTATTGTCTCAAAACATTCAGAATAACATGGCAGCTACTGCGATACAAGGTTCTGCCAATTTAACTTCAGCACTGCCTACTATTGGTGGTTTACCACCTACTACCATGCCAAATGTGGTTGGGCAGAATTCCAATTTGCAGAACATTCAGAACATCTCGGGGATTTCTCAGAACTCTGTCGGAAATTCAATGGGGCAAGGGGTTTCTTCCAATATGTTTGCCAATGCACAGAGGCAGATTGCAGGCAGGCAACAAGTTGTTTCCCAACAACAGCAATCTCAACATCCACAGCAGCAGTATCTTTACCAGCAGCAGCAGCAGTTACAACAGCAGCTTATGAAGCAGAAATATCAGCAAGGAGGTGTGCCAAACACGCAGATGCAGTCTCACTTGCAGCAACAGCAGGCACAACATCAGCAGAATCAGACATTACCACAATCCTCTCAGTTGCAATCTTCTCAGCAATCTGTTATGCAGCATTCTGTCATGCAACCAGCTCCTGTATCTGGCCTTCAACAGAATCAGCAGTCTTCTGTTCAACAGTCCAATCAACCAATGCTCCAGAAAAATTCTCAAGCAATCCTCAGGCAACAGCAACAGCAACAACAACAGCAGCAGCAGCAGCAACAGCAGCCTTCGATTATTCATCAACAGCAAGCACCTATGCAGCAGCAGCAGCAGCTAATCGGACAGCAGTCCAATTCTACGATCGTGCAACAAAACCAGATAGCCGGGCAACAAAACAGCATCCCTGACATGCAACAGCAGCAACAAAGGTTGGTAAACCAGCAGAACAGTCTAACTAACCTGCAGCAGCAGCAGCAGTTGGGGGCCCAAAATAATATGAGTGCACTGCAGCAACGACAGCAGCAGCAGCAGCAATTGCTTGTAAATCAATCTGGTAACTCCAGCATGCAGACTAATCCGCACTCTGTACACATGCTGCAACAATCAAAGCATCCACTGCAGCAACAAAACCACCAGAATGGAGCAACCTTGTTGCCAACCCAGGGTCAACAGTCAGAACCACAGCAGCAATTGTTGTCGCAAATTCAATCACAGCCTGGACAGTTGCAACATCAAGGTCTTCAACAGCCAAATTCAGTACAACGAGATATGCAGCAAAGGCTTCAAACGTCAGGTCCCTTACTTCAATCACAGAATATGATTGATCAGCAGAAGCAGCTATTTCAATCACAAAGAGCCATTCCAGAAGCATCATCAAGTATGTCATTTCATTTTCACATATTTTCACCTTCCAGAATCTGTTTATTCTGAGCACAAAGTAGCTTCTCTTTCTTGATTTAACTTAATCTCTAAATTTCAGGAAGATATGCTCAGGGATTCTGGTAAAGTAATTTATTTGTATTTTACTAGACCTATTCTTTATTTTAAGCTTAATTGAAAAACATTCTAGCCACACACGAGAGTAAAGTATTCCATGGATGCTCAATGCAGTTTAGGTTTGATATAAGTGCTCTATCTGTAAGTACCTCTGGCATCTACACCATGATGGGTTGATCAAGTTGTTTACCTGTAAGGAGGTCTTTTTACTTCCGGAAAACTGTTAGGGTTTTTAGTCTCCTAGACTAGATTGGCAATCCTGGTTGCAGAAAAATCAGTTGAGTTCTAACTTGGTATTACTTCGTTTCATAATGTTTCAGAAGTTCCAGATTGAATGCTTTGGGATATTTCCTTAGAATTGGGCTTGAGGTACGAGGCTGGAAACTGGATAACAGACACTAATTGACTAAAAATACCCTTCCTAGGTGACTGCTCGGTCCATTCGTGGAGCTATGTTCCCAGAATTTACTAGTACCGTAACAGCGCACCAACATGCTTATCTGCCTAGCCTCGAACCACTTGATGGACAAAAATATATTTATCTTGTTGCTTTTTCTCAGTCTCCACTATATTTCCCTTCTTTTTGGAGCATTTAATCTACGTTGTCTAACTGTTTAAAGTACTCTAAATATTACACATACCTAGGGGAGTGTTTTCAAAACATGAATGACATTTTATGTGAAAGTTAGCAATTTCGTGATACATAGTTGTCGTGCGATAATTTTTCTGTATTCAACTTTTCTTACCTTTCCATATGGAAACCCTTGAATTGTTGTTGTACCATTAAGATCTCTAACCCTAGAAGGTTTCCAATTTCCATAAATAAAACTCACACGCATCCACTATTTTGAAAGTCGGTCTAGGCAGCTGACACCTATGCACTAGGTGGCAGTGGGCCAACTATTTGGCTCGTAGGCACTAGGTGGTGGCGGTCTGACGTCGCGACTTTATGTTTTAGGCATGCATTAGTCATTTTGACATTAGTTGGCAATTAAGCAATGACTAATCATCTATCCTGATTAATGAAGGCGTTGACTTAGTAAGTTTTTATTAAACAATCAAGCTTAAATTAGTATTGTTTTAAATTCATTTCGGGAGCTTATGTAGTAATTTCTTAATTTCATTTGATTTTAAATTTTGAATGTTGTTTTTGACTTGTTATTTGTTACTACTTGCATTTTGGTTTTTATTTGTTACTTTAAGCTTAATTCATTACTTCCTAATGTTATGTCATTTCTTACTCAAACTTGAGGAAGGGAAAAAATAATTTTTTAACATAATAAAAAATCGGACTAATCTCTAGGCGCTAGGCGCCCCTCTGTTACCCTACTAGTGCCTAGCAATTTTTAGAACCTTGCATGTGTCTCCTTGTTGGCAGCCTTTGGCGAAGTTTACTAAAGCGTCTTCTATGAAGTTCTGTTTTGTTTTCTCTCTTGCTTTTTTCGTTATTTTTAAGTGATTGATAGGTAAATAAAAGGAAAGCATGTTAGTTACTTGGGACCATATTTTGTTCATAACACAATCTTTTATTTTTCTTTCCTTTTTTGGGTAATCTTATTCGGATTTTGTTCATTTTAAGTCATATCTCTCCTCCATTCTAAGTTTATATTCCTTGTGTATGAGTTATATATTACACTACTGATCTTTTTGAATGAAATATATATAGAATCTTTTCAGATCATGCTCACCATCGTATGTTCATTGGTAGGATTTTTTAGTTGTCCTATTAACACTATCTATGCACACCGAATCTCTTTACCTAAGCAATTGAACGTGCATTTGGCAACCACAACCACCCCTATCCCCCCCCCCCCCCCCCCCCCCCCCCCCCCCCCCCGGGGGTGTGAAACTATTCCTAGTGGGGACATTACTTGCATATGTCTCTTTACCATGCTTATTTTGATTATGTGATCTGTTTAGTCTACCTTTTTTTGGGAGAAAATAAGTTATCATTCCTCTTATACTATGTAAAGCATCATTTTATCAATACAATTTTTGTACTGATGCTATGCATACTCTATTTTTGTTTTGTAGCTTCTTTAGATTCCACCGCTCAAACAGGAAATGTAAATAGTGGGGATTGGCAAGAGGAAATTTATCAAAAGGTACACTACAATAGTTTTTTTTTTTTTTGTATCAAATGAACTTAAATTCCCTTGTGATATAAGTCTCTTCAAGGAACTCAAAGCATTTAGCAGATTTTAAAAAAAATAGTTCTCGTTGATTCTTAGAAGATGAATATCACAAAGAGCATATACTTCTCTTCATTGCTTTAATTGAACTTATGTTTTGTTGCTGATAAGAAAACCAGTATATACTCCATTTCGACTGTGTAGCTAGCTGACAATAAGTATTTTAACGACATCGAGTTGAAGGTGATAATTGTTATAAATTGTGGTGTTGTATTCTTGGAAGAGTTCCATGCTACGATGATGTAAACTAGGAACATTGGCCTGTTTTGTGTCCATCAAAACAGTTACATGTGTTTGCCTCCTAGGAAAATGACACGAAATTTTAGTGGAAAACCACAATCCAAGGCTTTCCTTTGAAACTCACCGACACATTTCAAAACGTTCTGAGGCAATCAGTTATTGGACTATTCTTCAGAGCCTTCTGTATTTGTCACTTTCTATCATCGTTTGCTGTTAGACTTTAGCCGAATGGGCCACATGCTGCCAGCTATCATATGACCATATGAGAGGAGTTGTCGTAGGAAATTACTTAACCTAAAAGACACATGCCGTTACAAGAATGATATGACGCCCCAGATTGACTCGAGACCCACAAAGCAAAACAAGAAAAGAAGAGCAACAGAGAAGTAAGAGAAGAAACTAGCCAGGGGCGAAACTCCACTGTAAACAGGGACAGTGGCCACCCAATTCCTTTTTGTTTTCCTTCATATGAGCACCAAATGGAGTTTCCCTCTTGGGTGAGTCTCACATCCAGAAAGAATATTTTTCAATACTTTCTCCCCTATGTTGAACTTTCTCTGTATTAACTTTTTATGGAATGCATGGGGAAGCCTTTTCTGGTAGACCTAGACATATTCCGTGGCAATGAGGACTGAGAAAGTAGAAAGGAGAATAGGTGAGATACACAGACCAAGAGAAAACAACTCACTTCTTTCTTTAGTTGTCAATTTTTACCCTTCTTCTTTTTGTTGAGACTACTATGTTACGAATGCTATAAATACATGGGTTCCGGTGTTGTGTCATGAGTTTGTGGTCTTTGTGTCACGTTCAACTAATTCTCATGTCCAAGGACAGCTGCCATGCCAAAATAGTTACATTTTTTCTTATATTCTAGGACAAGTCCTATTTGCAAGGTGTCGGAGGGCATTTTATATGGTGAATTTGGATCGCTAAGGTGGTACATTTCATACAGTAAAGCATAGTAGAACAAAGAGAAGGGTACATCATACTAACTACCTAAGAGCATGCCATGGTTCTCTCTCCTTTCTCTTGTTTACCAAACCAAATTACTTTCTCATGCTTACCAAATCAAACCAAAACAAGCCTTAAATCCCCATCAATTGGGGTTGGCCACTTGAATTCGTTTTCTTCAATGAGCTCTGTTAGGGGCATTGTGTTTGATATCCAAAAACCTAGATCCTTTTGAACTACCGCCTTTTGAAGTCAATTTTGGTGTACCCCGTTCCTTAGTACTACCATCTACCGTAACTAGATCACTTCTCCTAGGTACCACAACAACCGATTTACGATAAAGATGCTCAATACCACCTCCTTTCTCGTGTTTGCTAGACAATAATTGCGAATGGAATGAGCCAAATAGCTATTGTCCAAATGCTGTATTCATATCTTCTCACAAATTGAGGTCCATTTATACCAAACATTGTCTTAATGGATAGTAACAAGAACATTACTTCTGCTTTTCCCTCGCAAGTTGGGAGGGAAGAACTAAAATTGCTGGCCTTCTCTGCCACGGGAGGAACTTCTGCCTCAGTATTCACTCTAAGATGGGAAACTCCACATTCTAAATTAAAGCCCTGTTGGTAGGGGAAAGGTCTGGGCTTAGTTAGAACTGGGGAAGCATTTAGGTATGACGTGATAATTATTATTAAAACGATGTTTAACAGTACAGTTAGGAGTTTATAGCTAGTATTTAAGTATCGATCATAACATGATGAAATTCTACGAATTTAAAGGATGCTTCTGTGTGTTCTTATATGTAGCTTGCTTCTGGATGGGCAACAAGTTAAAACCACTATGCAAGCAGATTTCTGTGCAAGAACCTGTAAAAGTGCATCCTTTAGCACCTTGGAAACTGAGAGCATAATGTTGGGCAAGAAAGTCCTCGTTTTGTTGCAGCCCACTCATTTTAATGGAAAATTATTCAGTGCTCTTGGGCACGGGCACTTGGTGTCCCTCCAAAACATATTCATGTGGGGTCCACAACTGTGTTTATTAATTCCACTTGAATGTTTGGTATTGAAGGACTTGGGACACCGAATAATTACTCCATTTTAATGGACATTCTCTTGTCATTTTGTTATGATGAGAGCTTGCTGGAAATATGTGACCTCTTTTTGACATATTGTTTTGGTCTTTCATATGATCATGTTGTCCTTAACCAGATTGTTGGAGATGCCAGCAATCATAGTCCAGTCCAATTGTTGTGGGCCCATCCCTGGAGGACCACAACAAATGAACGTTGGGGTTGCACACAACCTGTCCATGTACTGCCCTTATTATCTTAATGTAATCCAAACAAGGTGAATAGTAACTTTTCGACTCCATTACCCCACCTCTGGCACACAAATATCAACCTTTTCGCTCACTAGCATCTTAAAAATAATACAGCAGTTCTATCACAGTCAGTGGCATGGAGAGTTGGAATTTGGAGCTTAAGTGTGCGGCATAGAAGGGCTCTAATCAAAATCTCATGCCATCTTGTCCCTAAGGCAAGTACTAGTTCTCCCACAATGAGAAGAGAAAAAACGTCATTCAAACGTAGTGGAGGTTTTTTGGATGGCTAATTTGTAGAAATAACCAAGCGTGAATACAGCCTTCTATTATATAATCTGTTAGTCTGTTGGCGGAACAGTTATCTGAAGATAAAATATTTCTACCTTTTTTGAAGTTTTATACATGTTTCAACAGACAAACCTTTCATGTGTATTCATGGATCATATACACAAATATATCATGTAAAACAATTCATCTTTGGCACGTTACATTTCAGGTTGCTTCATACGCTTTTTGTTTTCTTGAATTTGTATTTAGAGAGCCATTTGTTGGAAAACTGCAATGATGTGCAACAGAGATGAGCAAAAGTACCAAAACAATATTTTGGTTTGCATTATAAGTTATAACTTATGCAAATGGATAGCTGACTTTGCATGGTATCATAACTAGGTTTCTGGGGGTTTCTTGGATTCAAGTCTCTCCATTTGCATTTGTTACCCCTTTTGTAATTCTGCTTCTCCCCTTTGCTTTGTATTTCTCTCTATGTTTGGATGGTTACATCTTCACATGCAGGATGGGGTTGCACGTGCAAGAGGGTGTTGGATTTCTTGATATACCCCACTTTCTAATAGCTTAAGTTTTTCGGACAATCGCTGTCTTAGAAGTTGACATCAATGTTATTTGGATGGCTTTTGACTTGAAATTATGAAATTTCTATGGTGTAGATTAAAGACTTGAAGGAGGCGTATTTTCTAGAACTAACTGAAACATACCAGAAAATTGCTGGTAAATTGCAGCAGGTTGGTTTCATCTACCTCTTATGAAGTTTCATTTCCTCATGTAAGTTGTAGTTATCCTTTTCCTGTTGGGTTCTAGACTCAAGGGTTCAGGACCTTGCTATTACTATGGCAATTCTGACTAGGAAAACGCTGGCTAGGTTAAATTAAAGGGTTCCTTGTTGCTTGCACAGAATCCCTGCTGCTTATGACAGAGCTGCGTGTAGGAAGTTGTGGAAGGAACAACTCCCTGAGTCCCTAGTAATTACAACTCCCCCATCACAGAAAAATAAAACTAAAAATCTTTACAGCTTCCAGCCTCAAAAAGATTTAGACTATATCCAGATACTTTATCTTTGCAATGGCCTGAAGCTTTCTATCCACTACTATGGTTTCTCACTACACAGTTTTTATTTTTTCCAGCATGATTCCCTTCCTCAGCACCCAAAAAACGAGCAATTGGAGAAGCTTAAGATATTCAAGACCATGTTGGAGCGTATTCTGCAGTTCTTACAAGTTCCCAAAAACAGTATTTTACCTAATTTCAAGGAAAAGGTGGGCGCCTACGAGAAGCAAATAATTAACTTTATCAACTCAAATAGGCCCCGGAAACCAGGCCCCTCACTGCAGCCAGGGCAACAAATACCCCCACCTCATATAGGATCCATGCAGCAATCACAGCAACCACAATCTCAAATTACTCAAGTGCATCATATGCATGAAAATTCACAGAACCTCCAGCTACAGCAAGTGAACTTTCAGGGCTCTTCCGTTGCAACAATGCAGCAAAACAATGGGACAAATCTGCAGCATAATTCCTTGTCTTCTTTATCAGGGGTGGTTCCAAGTACATCACAGAGCATGATCAATTCACTGCAGCCTAGTTCCACTATTGATTCAGGTCAGGGTAATGCACTGAATTCTTTGCAGCAGGTTGCTCTCGGCTCTCTACAACAAAATCCTGTGAATGCTCCGCAACAAGCAAACATCAACTCCTTGTCGTCACATAATGGGACAAATGTACTGCAGCCAAACATTACTCCTCTTCAGTCAAATTCCAATGTGCTTCAAAACCAGCATCTGCTACAGACACAAATGAAACAGTATCAGCAGCAGCAGCGCCATATGCAGCAGCACCAATTGCTTCAAAAACAACAGTTACTGCAGCAGCAGCAGCAGCAGCAACAGTTGCACCACCAAAATAAGCAGCAGCAGAATTCACAGTTGCAACCACATCAAATGCCACAGCTTCATCAAATGAGTGATGCAAATGATTTGAAAATGAGACAACAAATGGGTGTCAAAAGCGGAGTTTTTCAGCAACATCACTCCACGGGCCAGCGCGCTGCGTATCAAGATCAGCAGCTGAAACCTGGTGCTCAATTTCCTAGCTCTTCACCACAACTCCTCCAGTCTGCATCTCCTCAAATGGCTCAGCATCCTTCTCCACAACTTGAGCAGCAAAATCTGCTTACAAAATCTGGAACTCGTTTGCAATCTACAAGCTCTCCATTCATTGTTCCATCTCCTTCAACTCCTGTAGCTCCATCCCTGATGCCAGTGGAGTCTGAGAAAGTAAACTCTGGTGTTTCTGGACTCTCCAATGCTGAAAATATTGGACATCAACAAACTGCTGGTGCAGTAACACCTGCTCAATCCCTTGCCATTGGCACTCCTGGGATTTCGGCCTCTCCTTTACTTGCAGAGTTTACCAGTCCGGATGGGAACCACGGTAATGCCACAGCAGCTGTTTCTGGCAAGTCAAGTGTTACAGAACAGCCTCTTGAACGCTTGCTTAAAGTGGTTGGTTCTATTAGCTTTCTCCCGATTATTTTGGTTTTACTTTTTTATGCACACCGATGTTTCAATATCTGCCACAATTTTTTAATTTTCAGGTAAAGTCAATGTCACCGACAACATTGAGTGCCTCAGTGGGTGATATTGACTCAGTTGTCAGTATGATGGATAGGATAGCAGGATCAGCGCCTGGTAATGGATCTAGAACTGCGGTCGGTGAAGATTTGGTTGCAATGACTAAGTGTCGTCTGCAGGCAAGAAATATTTCCACGCAAGACACAAATATCGGAACAAGGAAAATGAGGCGCTACACAAGTGCAATGCCCTTGAATGTTGTATCATCTGCTGGCAGCGCAAATGATAGTTTCAAGCATTTAGCATGTTCAGAAGCATCGGACTTGGAGTCAACTGCAACTTCTAGCATAAAGAGGCCTAGAATTGAGGTACTATTTAATCATGATATTTCTCAAATGAGGATGGAATCTACTGATATATAAGGACCAGAGTGAATGTTAGTTCTGAGTATAAAATGGTTTATGGTATCCCTTTCAGGACTTTGCACTATCTAATGGTACCCCATGGCTTGAAAAAGTATTACTATTCATTTCACTATGTGGCAGTTAAATTTTTATTCATGTCTTACTCTGCTTGAATTTATCTTAGGGACGACGACTCTGTAGTATGCAAGGTTTCTAGTTGCATCATGCATCCTGCAGGTGATAATTGAAACTACAATAGTTGACTTGGTACAATTGTGCTAATGACTTTCACTGTCATGAGTATTTATTTACTTTAAATGTCAGTCTTAGAGTATATGGAGCGGGGAGGCAATGAATAAGGATGATTTCCTGGGAAAGAATATTTTTTTGCTTATTGGAAAGAATTTGACAAGCTAGAGGTAGATGGGGCTATAAACTTTTATGACAGCACGGCCTTCAATCTGTTGAAGGATATTTATTAATCCCTCTTTGCTGTCATAAAAATCTCAGGGAAAGGTGCAGGCGTGCAGCTAACGATTCATGACATCGTTTGTTGATGCACTGGTTTGATGATCTTCCAACATCTTTTGATAAGCACTTATGAACAGTTATTGTCTTCTTTGATGTCTGGGTCATTGTGGCCCTTCTTTAATGTTCAAGCAATGAAATTATCTCAACTTTTATGCCAATAAAAGACAACAATATATAGTGAAACACATGATAAAAAAATGAAACAAAGCAAAACCAGAGTTACGTCCATACGGATTTGAAATTTCCTGGGCAACACCAGACAATTTTTGTTTAACAATAATGTTCTCTTTTTGGTTTAATTTGTTTTTTACAAATTAGTAAATCGATGAAGAAATCTGGATATGTTTCATTATTGATTTCTAGGTTTTCATACACATAGTTTTAGTTCATGATTCTTGTAGTTACAATTTCTTTCTGCCTCTTAAAAAATGCCTTGAAGATTCTTCCGGCGCATTTCCCTAATGTTTCCATCTCTTTGGCCGAAACAACACACTGAAATTAGCTTTTGATCCTCGGATTCAATGTTGTTTGTTTTTTTCCATCTGGAGACGGAATTTTGAAAGATGTTTTGAAAGCAAAAGGAAATGACTAGAGAATATGGAAATGCATAGAAATCTTTGAAAACAACACCTAGAACCTCGGCGTATCTCAGTAGTTGAATAATGGAACATGATATGAGAATCTCTTTCCATTAGTGCACAAGTGTAAAATCAGGAGATAAATTCAATATCAACAAAGAATTGTTCAATAAACGTCAAACACTAAATCTTTGCAAGAAACACAAGGTATATGATGCTAAAGCGCCCAAGAAATTAAGATTTTACATGATCAATAATATTCTTAGTAAACAAAAGGCAAAAGGTTTCAAACATGTTGGAGGTCCTCTAGGAAAATATTGTTTTTGTAAACAAGGATGAGGTGAATATTAATTCTCGAAGGAAGGCAGCTGGCTCTGTGTGAAACCTTGCCGCTGGAGTCTTTCTCCAATTCAAAAGTTTTGAACCATGAAGCGTTAATTTGGAAGGGGATTTGCCACAGTAAGAGAGGCCATAAGAAATGTAAGATTCTAGTGTCAGTGTCGACCTTATTTAAAATGCTAATCAACAAAAAGATTTAGTGGCGTACATAATTCTAGTGTTTTTTTCGTAACAATTTTAGGATTTTGACATGCTTAATTTTTTTTTTGTTTTCTAGCATAAGAGGGAAATGAAACGGCCATGATTGTAACTTTCGTGTTTCATTACTTCTCTGTGCTGGTTTCTTGGAAAATGATAAGGAGTTTATGTAATTTCAATTGAAACAAATGTTTTTTCATCCTTTTCTGAACCGTAATAAATTCCAAGAGAGAGATTTCTGTATTCGCTCCTGATATGGACACTATCAAATTTGCAAGTGAGGAACCATACATCTACATTGAACCTGCGCGTTCAGCATATGTCGTGATGGGAGGTGAGTGTCACTGTCATCCATCTTTTTGTGATGCGTAAATGCTTTTGGAACCATGCTTCTTTCTTCAGCTTTGGAACTAGTTGAGTAAGAGATAAGGCTATGGAAGTAATTTATTAAGTAGACTGAGAAAGTAATAGAGAAGGCGAAAAATACTTGAATGGTTTTATAGACTTTTGGAAAACTTTGACAAGATTCCTAGAAATATATATGGTGATTGAAGAAAAGGGGAGTGAGAAAGGTCTATATCAATGTGGGAAAGCATATATTCTGGCTATGACTACATATGGATTACTTGCAGGAAACAGAAGTGAATTTCCAATTACTATAGGATTACACCAAGGGTCAGCCTTGAGTCCTTTTTGCATTTGTTTTGGATGAGCTGACTAGGTATATACTCAAGTACCAGATGTTCCGTGACGTATATTGTTTGCATAGGTCATTTTTTTAGTGGATGAAACTAAAACAGAAGTTAAAATGGAATTAAGAGTTTTATATAAGCAGTAAAGTCAGGATTTAGATTAAGTAGGTGTGAGACCTAATATATGGATGCAGATTTCTGGTAACAATAAGGTACAAATGGCAAAGAAGTGAAGATTGAAAACCATGAGATACCAAAACGTGAACCATTTCATATCTAAGTTCAGATATTAGGAAGGATAGGGAGAGTGGAAATGATACAAGCCTAAAACCCATAGAATCCAAATAGGTTGGCTCAAGTGGAACTTCTGACGGTGCATGGTATAGACGGATACCTACACCTACAAAAGTGAGTTTAAAATTTATGGAACAACAACAGAGCCAGCCATGCTGTACGGGACAAAAATGTTGGGCTAGTGAGGAACAACACATAAAACACAATACATCTAAGTGACAGAAATAGTAAATTGGTATGTGCTCAAAGTTTAAGAAAGACAGGATTTAGAAATTCTAGTATTGCTGAAATGGTAGGGCCTAGAGGTAGCACCACTTGACCATAAGTTGCAAAAAACAAGATTAAGGCCATTTTTTCGAATACAACGAAGACCACTTAGATGTGATAGTAACAAAGTAGGATTAGTGTAAACAGAAATGCTAGGGGAGGAGAAAACCTAGATCGACATTGGATATTGTGGTAATATTGGTAACAAATATATAATTCTGTTTAACTGAATTTTTCCCTTGATAGAGCAAGGTAAGGCGTCATTTGGCTGACCCCAATTGATTGGGTCAGAAGCTTGATTCATTTTTATATTTTATTTTACTCAGCAGGACATATTTTCACTGCTCTTTCTTTGCAACTCACATATCTAATGTCTGTGGGAAAGCTCCCCTTTGAGGTGCAAGCCCGAAGAAAATTTGCGTCGCTAATGTCTGGTTGTCTTTTGTTGTCATTTTTTAGAACTCTGATCATCTTGCATAACCGGGCCTTCGGTTCATTAATAACTGAACACATATGAAAGGCACAACTGTATGGAGGAGTGAACTTGTACTGCCATCTCCTCCTTAAAGCCTGTTTATTATGGGCTATTTGGTGCATGGGGCATTATAGAGGGACTTTAGGGGTAGTTTGAAACTTTGAGGCTGTGTTAGTTTTGTAGAGTAGAATTACACACTAGCAGAAGGATTTGCAATGTTCAATAACTAAGTGCTGAATATTGAAATCACCAAAGGACACAAGCAGAACCGTACCCTTGTATTCTGAACTAAGTTGCGAGATTTAAGATAAATTTTTGTGTGGAGCGAGTTCTCGACTTCATAAGAAATTTTGGGAACTACTTTCAATATGTGAAGAGCATCTTCTCTACATTCCTGTTGTGACTGCTCTACGAACATGCCTTGTCTGCTTTAATGAAGGGGGAAGCGTCGAGTGAACTTTCCTATTTTGTTGTGTCCTTATAGGATTTAGTGTAGTTGCCAGGGATGAAACATGCCATTGAGTGTAGGATTCTGAGTCCAATTCCGTTTTCCTTTATTATCCATCCCAATCGAGTAAGAAAATCTGATTTCTTTTGCCTGAAGTTCCTAAGTATCTGACCGTTATTTAGGGAAATTAAGTAATTCCTTATGTTTTCCTACAGAAGTATTGTCCTTTTTATATTCATGTCTAAGTGGAAGGAATGCCTTTGCCACGAGTGTGACTTGTGAATCTAACGACACAGGTTTTGTTACTTCATTAGGTTGAAGTTTAACTACTCGATTGCACATATTGTTGCACTTGTAAGTAGGATTATTTGAATCCCCTTGTGCATTGTTTCTTTTTTTATGTACTCTCATCTTTGATATTCACATCCATGTGTATTGAAGCCTCTTAAGTTTTTATCTATCAATGATTGTTGTTTATCAAGCGATTTGTATGATAGCCTGCCATCTTAATATTCAATAACTGTCAACTTGACTTTCGCATTTCATAACCACGCATATATATGTGTGTGTGTGTGTGTGTGTGTGTGTGTAAATTCCCTTGCCATGATACGTTGATGGATTTAATGCCTATTTATTTGCATCAATGACGATTCATTCACATGTAGTGCAAGGACTTCAGACACTCTCTCTCTCTCTCTCTCTCTCTCTCTC
>JABCMJ010026456.1:0-22608 GCA_014822125.1 Arbutus unedo | reverse complement strand
AGAAAATAGCTAAACTAGTTTTTGCTACAGTACCTAACTAAATATACCTAGGTACTATTCATTAGCAGTTACCTTTTTTTAATGATTTCACCCTCCCCAAAAAGTTTCTCTCTCTTCGTTCAAAAAACAAAAAAAGCTAAAAGAAAAATAAGAAAGTGAAAGAATACATATTTTACTAGATAATAACTAAAATAGATAGTGCTGTTGAACTTTTGAAAGAAAAATGGCTAGCTAAATTTAAAAGTGCGCTGTTGAGTGGGAAAAATACCAAATGGTTGTTGGACTTGCTCTAAGTACCCTGAACTATAGATATCTATACCAGTAATCTTTCGGAAAATAAAAGCCAGTTCATACTTGAAACAAATACAGAGATGATGACGGGAGAGCATAGCATATCAATCATGCCAACTAATAAATATAAATTGTTACTCTGGACAAAAGTAAATTCCTCCTCCATGCTGTTACCTGTATCTGGGGGATTTTTGCTATTACTGCCAGAGTTGGATGGCAGAGAATCGGTCATATTATCTTGGGATTTTGTCTCCATAGTGACCATCGTCAGAGATAATTTTAAGGTAATCAGCCTGCAATTTTAACAGTTCAGTATCCATTATTAAGCAATTCTTGCAACAGAACTGGCCATTTTTATACAAATTTAAAGTCTGGAGGGGGGGGTGGGAAAGATTCTTTCACAGCATCTACCCAAAAGTTTTTTGCATATGTACAATAAAACAAATTACCACATACGTCCTGATTTTATGTTACACGATTATTAGATGCGGAACTAATGGCTATACCTGGCTGGTGGCAGCAGTGTATGTATTCTCTTCAAACCTTACTACAATTTTCTTGAGCTCTTGCAGTCCACCCTCCTGTCCAAAGAATGGAAGATGCCTCTTCAAAGCGTCCACTCTGCCAACAGCGCATTTTAAAAAAACCATTCAATTTTAAAGAGTTTATTGGCCATGCAAGTATGAAGAAAATTACTTGTACATTAAAAATAAAGACACTGAAGTGACAGCTAAGCTTATAAAGCATGGACAATATTAATCCACACATAATTCGTAATACATAGAAGGAATCCGACGAACCAACACGTGCAAATATGAGGAAGATTGCTCATAGATTATAATTAAAGACGCTGAAGTGGCAGCTAAGCTTATAAGGCAGTGACTAAAACAACCATGAGCAATTCGTAAAACATAGAAAGGATACCATGAAACCAACACACATAGAAAGGAGGCCATTTCTAAAGCCACGGCCTGAGAAGTAACCATATTCATCAGATGCAATTTGGCAATTTGCACCTCAGATGAATTCCAAGAATTAAAACCAGCACATATTGAATAGACAAACTGTGATTCACTATGCCAAGCTTATGCTTCAACTCAAAAATCAGCTTTTCAAATAGAGAAATACCAAAGGAGGCCATTTCTAAATCACAAATTTTAATCATTTGTAAGAGTTCCTTGTCTTTTCAATTCTTCTTTTCCACATAAAAAAATCAACTGATGTTCAGGCATTAAGCCAATATTCTTAAACTGCTAACACCAAAACCTTAAGAAAAAACTTACATCTTGTTGACAATCCTTTGTCTCGACTCGGGTTGCAATTGGGTTCTCCAATCTCCTGTGTCCATTGTGGGTTCTCCACCACCACCACCACCACCACTAGGAGCAGGCCTCCAATTATTGGTATCCATCAGATTGGCTAACAAATCAATGAAAAATAACCCTTCAGTTGCAGCACAAAAAAATAATAACCCTGCGGTGAGAGCCCATAAATAATTGGAGATTGGAATGTGACGTATGTTTCAGTATATGATGCATTGGTCGCCGGTTGTGGCGGGGTCTCGTGTGATGCATGTGGTTTTCATTAGTACAATTGTATGTTGAACGCATTTGCGAAGTGTATTCTTTGGTACTCAAAGAAATATATATATATATATATATATATATACGAGACAAGTTTTAAACTTCTTTAAATAATTGTTTAACTTGTTGTCCTATACGAGTTTCGGTTTATGTTTTGTTGATAATTATTTTTCAAGTAATGATGGAGATCCAAGGGGTTAGAGCCTTGGCAACAAATGTAGTATTGCTAGGAAGTTTAAAACTTTGCTTTTAATGTGATTGATTTTATTGGGCATTGTGAGCTCGGATTGATTAAAGGTTTATTTATTTATGAATGTTATGCGTTGAACTAGTTTGATTTGGTTTTAATTTATTCGGATGGTTTTCTGGTTTACTTTCGCGTATTTTGTACCCTTGGAGTTTAGTGTGTCATTTATACTGGTCTTGCCTAGACAAAAAGAAGTACGTTAACTTGCTTTTGTAACTTCATTAGGAAATGAAAGATGGCTCTGTGCTTCCTTGCAAGACTACTAGAAATATCAAATTACACCCCTAGCTATCCCTATGTGGTAACCGTAAACTTTTGGAATCCCCAGACTTAGGGTTTAGGTTTCATTGCAATCAATATATAAGTACAAGTAGAGACATAATTACACTACGACCCTCTAATGCTAGGTTAATTACTAAGTACACAACTAATCTACAATATGGGCCAAATCTTAACACTCCCCCTCAAGTTGGTGCGAAAATATCAATTAAGCCCAGCTTGAACATAATGGGATGAAACATCTTGCTGCCAAGGCCTTTTGTGAATACATCCACTAGTTGGTCTTCAGATCGTACAAAAGGCATGCATATCAAACCCTTGCTCAGCTTCTCCTTGATGAAGTGCCTATAAATCTTTATATGCTTTGTTCTGTCATGTTGAACAGGGTTATGAGCAATGTTTATGGCGGCTTTATTGTCACAGTAGAGTTTCATTGGTCCATCATCTCCAATCCCCAAGTCATGTAACAAGGTGTGAAGCCATAGGAGTTCACAAGCCCCATGAGCTATGGCTTTATACTCAGCTTCTGCGCTGGATCGAGCAAACACTGATTGCTTCTTACTACTTCAGGTAACTAAGTTTCCTCCAATGGAAGCACAGTAGCCGGAAGTAAAGCGTCTGTCATCTACGGACCCTGCCCAATCTGCATTAGTAAATATCTCCAAACGCAAATGACCGTGGCAAGAGAACAAAATCCTCTTTCCTGGAGCTGACTTGAGATACCTCAAGATACAATAAACAACATCCATATGTGCGATACGTGGATCGTGCATAAACTGACTAACAATCCCCACAAGCATATGAGATATCCGGTCGAGTACGAGCTAAATAAATCAGACGACCCACGAGCCTTTGATATCTCTCTTTGTCAGTTCTTTCCCCCGTATCGCCACTAAGATGATGATTAGCCTCAATAGGAAAATCTGCAGGTTTACACCCTAGCATACCTGTTTCCTCCAACAAATCAAGAATGTACTTCCGTTGAGAAATGAAAATGCTTTTGTCAGATCTCCCCAATTCCATCCCAAGAAAATATTTCATCGATTGATCTCGAATTCTTGAGCTAGTTGAGTTTTAAGATCAGAAATCTCACCCACATCATTGCCTGTCATTATCATACCATCTACATACACAATAAGGATAGCAATCTTGTCACCACTTCCTTTGATAAACATAGTATGATCAGCATGACTCTGCTAGTATTCAAATACCAACATAGCCTTTGAAAAGCTATCAAACCAAGCTCTTGGTGATTGCTTTAGTTCATACAAGACCTTTCTTAATCTACACACCTTTCCTTCACTTGTAGCTGAGGAAAAATCTGGTAGTTTCGCCATATAAACTTCATCTTCTAAATCACCATGGATAAAGACATTTTTTACGTCAAACTATTGAAGGGGCCAATTCAGATTTGCCGCACAAGAGAATAGAGTCTGTACAGAATTCATCTTTGCTACCGGAGCAAAGGTCTCTTCGTAGTCAATCCCATAAGTTTGAGTGAAACCCTTAGCAACCAATCTCGCCTTGTATCTGTCAACTGTCTCATCTGCATTTTGTTTAATAGTGAACACCCATTTACATCTCATCGGTTTCTTTCCTCCCGGAAGAGATACTAGTTCCTAAGTACCATTCTTTTTTAAAGCTGTCATCTCTTCTACCATAGCTTCCCTCCACTTAGGTATTCTAATTGCATTCTACCAATTCTGTGGAACAGATATAGAAGAAAGTGAGGAAACAAAAGCATGATACGAAGGTGACAAGTGATCATATGAGACAAACTGGGAAATAGAATGTTGGGTATATTATCTAATGCCTTTCCGGAGAGCAACAAGAATATTAAGATCACTTGACTCAGGAAATGATGGTTCAAAAGAAGGTTCATTACCCGATGAATCAGCAGTAGAGTCTGGAACTGGAACTAGAATCGGCGGCATTGGTGATTGGCAAGATGGCATCACACATGAAGATTTGACTTTTCTCTTATATGTTTGCAATTGGCAAATTGTTGTTCAAGCTCAATCTGTTCACCAGTGTCCTGGCCTGCCCTGTTAACAGATATAGGTTCCTCTCTGTCAATGGTGAGTATCTCCTTCTCCCCCTCACTAGAAGATGGTAAAAACAACTTCCTCCTTAATATGGGATGACTCCCCCTGAAGAGATGAAGTGAAAAGAGAGTAAAAGGACTCGGTTTTCTAAAAAGTAACATCCATAGAGACAAAAAACTTTCGAGAGTGAGGATCGTAACACTCATATCCCTTCTAGGTAGGCGAGTACCCAACAAAGACATACTTATGAGTTTTAGGACCCAACTTGCCACCCACGGGGTGGGAAGCATGGACAAAACAGACACAGCCAAAGACTTTCGGGGAAAGAGAGAAAATTAGACATGTGCGGGGAAGACACGCAATAGGGGTTGTAAAGTGGAGAACACTAGAAGCCAAATGATTGATAAGATAGGCAGCGGTCAAAATTGTTTCTCTCCAAAAATATTTTGAAAGATGCATGGGGAGGAGAAGGGAGCGAGCAACTTCAGCAAGATGACGGTTCTTGCGTTCGGCAACCCCATTTTGTTGGGAGGTGTCAACACAAGTCGTTTGAAAGAGAATGCCATGTTCATCTAAATAGGCCCGAAAAACCCGATCAATATACTCGGTGCCATTATCGCTGTGAAGAATTTAATGTTGGTTTTAAATTGGGTGCGCATCATCCGATGAAATGACGTGAAACAAGAAAAGAGCTTGCTTTTGGACTTGAGGAGATACACCCAAGTCACACGAGGGTAACAATCAATAAATGTAACAAACCAACGAAAACCTTTAAGAGATAAAACAGGAAAAGGACCCCAAATATCAGAATGAATAACCATAAAAGGAAAAACACTTCTTTTATTAATAGGAGCATAAAAAGAGCGTTTATATTTATCAAATTCACAAATTTCACAAAAAAATTGACTCCTAGGACAATACTTAGTTAAATGAGGAATTTTTTTTTCTAAAGTGTCATAAGGTGCCAAAAAAAGAGTGACCCAAGCGCCGGTGCCACTAATGCAGTAAAGAAAAATTAGAACTAATATCTGCGTGTAGGGCCTGGCCATAGGATAAAGGTGGCGGAGATGTAGACTTCAAGAAATAGAGACCATCATGTGCTTTACCATTGCCAATCACCTTCTCTGTATCCAGTTCCTAAAAACACAATGACAAAGAAAGAATGTCACAGAACAATTTGCAGAACGGGTAAAACTACTGACAGAGAACAAATTAGTAGCAAAGTTAGGAATATGTAGAACGAAAGAAAGCAAAATAGTAGGAGAATAGCGAATGAAGCCCTTCCTTGAAATAGCAGAGAGATTCATCAGCTATTCGAACCTTATCTTTACCAAAACAAGTAAAGTAAGACTAAAAAACAGACGACCAACTTGTCATATGGTCGGATGCACCGGAGTCGATAATCCAAGGAATACCAGAAGAGACAGTAAAAGCACCAGCTGAGATACCTGTATGAGCATACTGAGTGGAAGGAGAAACCGTGGAATTAGAGGCAAGAGTAGATGGAGAATCAGCTCGAGCCATAAGGCAACTGAGAGCTTGCATCTCCCCCTGAGAAAAATTACCCGTAGGATCAGCACCGGACGAAACCCTAGAGTCAGTAAAGGGAGAAACTGTAGACTTCGAGACATGAGCCTGAGCCGGAGAACGTGCAGAACCAGAGCGGCTATGTAACTTCCAACAAAAATTCTCGATATGGCCAATATTGTCGCAGTAATCACACTGGAGAGGAGCACGAACAGGAACACCACTACTAGCACTAGACGGACCACTCGGTGGGGGGGGGGGGGGGGGACAACATAGCACCCTGACGACTCTCCTCTTGTTGAACGATGGCATAGGCTGCACCAAGGGATGAAAACGGAACACGACCCAGTACCTACACCCTAATTTGATCGTATTCCATATCAAGACCGGCTAGAAAATCATAAACACGTTTATTTTCTAGTCGCTGGATCTATTTAGTTGCATCTTCAGTGCATACATCCTGAAATCCCTGATAGTGATCAAACTTCTGCCAGACACGACTGAAATCGGCATAATACTCAGCGACTGACCAATGATGTTGGTCCAAGGTACGAAGTCTCTTTCTCAATTCGAAGCACTAAGTATCATTCCCCTACTGGGAATATGTACAAGCTACAGTGGTACAAATGGCACACGGAGTCTCAAGCAGCAGGAAAGTATGGCGAATATCAGCTCTCATAGAGCTAAACAACCAAGTCATGACTAACGATTTCTGAGACTTAAACCGTTTCAATTCAGCAGGGGCCTCTAGTTGAGGAACCGGACCCTCAATGAACTCAGACATCCCTCGAGCTTCAATGGCCAAAGTAAGTGAGCGAGACCAAATCAAATAGTTGGTACCATCCAGTTTAATAGAGCAAATATTCAAAGTAGTGGTATCAAGAGACCCGACCTGAGTCGGTTCCTCCTTTGCACCACTGGCACCACCGACAACAATTTTGAGGTTGTCCGCCATAGGTTAGAGGTTAGAATGATGAACAACTGAAGAAGTATATGCGAGATAATGCTCAGATCATCCACCAGAGATACGAAATTAGTAAATCGTCTACCGATCGTGCACCAGAGAACCGCGATCGCTCAGGTCGCAGCAACAAGAGGTGCTGACGAAAAAATGGCCAGGCGACGGGAGGCGAGGGCCGGCGACAGCAAGAATCACGAGCGAGAGTGAGAGAACTCAGATTGCGAGGGAAGGAGAGAGAACTGATCGCGTGCGAGAGAGGGACTTTGTATCGCGATCGTGATCTCAACAGACGGGACAGCGCTGGCTCTGGCGAGAACGATCGATAGACGTCGATGGCGAGAAAGGCAGCGGCCGTGGCTAGGTCATATAGTAGATTAGGGTTAGGGTTTTGAGAAAACTCAACAAGAGAAAGCTAAGAAACCGCTTTGATACCATGCAAACTTTTGAAATCCCCAAACTTAGGGTTTAAGTTTCATTGCAATCAATATATAAGTACAAGTAGAGACATAATTACACTACGACCCTCTAATGCTAGGTTAATTACTAAGTACACAACTAATCTACAACATGGGCCCAAATCTTAACAGTAACAAACACCTATGATTGAGTCAGGTCCTCCATTTCATTAAAATAAATAGCACTAAAGCTTTAATATACCTGATTTGCATGGTAAACCTCATCAACTAGTAACCACTCAAGAAGGATAAACTACATTCACATTTACAGGCATTCATGAGGAAAAAGGATAAGTGCTGCTAATATGCAAATAGAATCCCCAAGGGACAGAGGTATAGAAGCTTCAGAATACTAAGAATCAAAATTATCACCAGGTGGACCATATGCAAAGCTCATGTACCATAAGAAGTCATGGAGCCATCAAAGACAGCTCATATCATCAATGTTTCAACTCTCTATTAACTTTAATGAGAAGTTATGTATGAGGCATGTCCACTTTTTGTTGCATTAGTTGTTCTTCACAATTTAACTACCACTAATGCACAGACAATAGCCATGGGTTCCTTCACCAGAAACATGCAATGTCCAAAAGAAGAAGAAGAAGAAGCACAAACAGCAAACAAAGTTACAAAAATATGCAATGAAGATGACCGCAACGACAAACAAAAACAATAATAAATTGACCAAAAGCCCGTAACGAGAAGAAAAAAACATTGAACAAAGGTATATCAAACATAATGATGGTGGAGGTGGAGGATATTTATTACTGATGATGTAAAGCCAAAGAATAGAGATATGATATTCAAACAAAACTACATATTTTCTTTGATAATCAGAAACTGAACTAGACATGGATTGGCCAGAATATTCACGAGTAAGAATGACAGTTGCATCATTAATACGTTACATCAACAACGGTGAGGTTGTTTGGTGCGATATGCTTGGAAGTGTCGGATTCTTCTATTTCCATGTCTGAAGAGCTAAGACACTTGGATACAGCCGAATGTTCATCTTTCGTAATAGAGTCATTATGTTTCCACCATAAAGCTGCTTACAAGGTACAATAGAGCATTCCAAGATAGGCGAGTTGTATACATCATCATCATCATCAAGTATGTTTTCTGAGTGGATGTCCAAACATACATGTCTGACACTTCCCATATCCTAGCCAAGTCTTTGGTATCTGACATGGGTACTACATATATTTATGAGAGTCCATGTAACATTGGTCACTACCCTGAACTACAAAAATCTATAACAGTAATCTTTTGAAAACTAAAAGAAAGTTCATACTTGATACAAATACAGAGACGATGACAGGAGAGCTTAGCATATCAATCATGCCAAGTCATAAATATAAATTTTTACTCTGGACAAAAGAAATTCCTCCTCCATGCTGTTACCTGTATCTGGGGGATTTTCATTATTACTGCCAGAGTTGGATGGCAGAGAATTGGTCCTAGTATTTTGGTCTTTTGTCTCCATAGTGAGAAGCTTCAGAGTTATTATTGTCAGGTAACCAGGCTGCAATTAACATTTCAATATCCATATTTATTAAGCAATTCTTGACAACAGAACTGGCCATTTTTATGCAAATGTAAAGTCTGGAGGCGGAAAAAAAAAAGATTCATATTTTGCATATGTACAATCAAACAAATTACCACCACATATGTTCTGATTTTTTATATTTCACGAATATTAGATGCGGAACTAATGGCTATACCTGGCTGGTGGCAGCAGTGTATATCTTCTCTTCAAACCTTACTGCAATTTTCTTGAGCTCTTGTAGTCCCTCCTGTCCAGAGAATGGAAGATGCCTCTTCAATGTGTCCATTCTGCCAACGCCACATTTAATAAAACCATTCAATTTTAAAGTGTTTATTGGCCATGCAAGTACAAGGAAAATTACTCGTATATTAAAAATAAAGACACGGAAGTGACGGTTAAGCTTATAAAGCATGGACAAAAGTAATCCACACGTAATTCGTGATACATAGAAGGAATACAACAAACCAACACGTGCAAATATGTGGAAGATTGCTCATAGATTATAATTAAAGACACTGAAGCGGCAGCTAAGCTTATAAGGCAGGGACTAAAACAATCTACGAGCAATTTGTAAAACATAGAAAGAATACCATGAAACCAACACACATAGAAAGGAGGCCATTTCTAAAGCCACGGTCTGAGGCGTAACCATATTTATCAGATGCAATTTGCACCTCAGATGAATCCTGACAATTAAAACCAGCACATATTGAATAGACAAACAGTGAGTCACTATGTCAAGCTTATGCTTCAACTCAAAAATCAGCTTTTCAAATAGAGAAAATACCAAAGGAGGCCATTTCTAAATCATAAATTTTAATCATTTGTAAGAGTTTCTTGTCTTTTCAATTCACAATTTTTTCTCTCTTTTCTTTTTGTTAAGTTATATATGTTTATGTAAAATTAGGAGTGTAATTATATTAGATTTAGGTTTTAATTCATTTTCCCTATGTAAACAAAAGAATAGTTAAGTTAGAATAATAGATGGATTAGGTCTCTTTTTTATCTATACAAATACTACGTGATGAATACAAATAAAATTATTCGGGATTATTATATTTAACATGGTATCAGAGCGGGACAAAAAATCCTAAGCCGTCACCTACCACCATCGCCGGAGTTTACCAGCTGACGTGGTTGTGTTCGTTTTTTCTTTTGTGGTTGAAGCATTGTCACTCTACCACATCACAATCTCCTATCACAGTCTAGCCGCCTAGCCTTTGCCGGCGGCAGCCGCCCAGTTCGGCAGTTTCCAGCGCTTTTTCTGGCCAGTCGAGTTTTTCTTCGGCGCCCGACTTTTTCACAGTAAAGAGGTGTGGGAGAGTCAAGTAAAACACCCATATCTGACAAAAGCCAATGAGACCAGACAATTTCAGCAGTCGCTTGAGACATAGATTGATATTCAGCTTCAGCAGTGGAGCGAGCAATAACAGACTGTTTCTTACTTTTCCAAGAGATGAGGGAGTTGCCAAGAAACACACAAAACCCAGAAATTGATTTGCAATCAGTAATATTCCCGGCCTAATCAGCATCGGCATACGCTCGGAGAGTCAACCTTGAAGTGGAGGAGAACAGTAAGCATTGATAGATAGTACCACGAATGTATCGCAAGATGCGGAGCAGGGCAGCCCAATGTGTAGATAGATGGTAGAGACAAACTGACTAATAATATGGACGGCATAAGCAATATCAGGACGAGTCACAGTGAGATAGACCAAGCAACCAACCAATTCGCGAAATTCAGTAGGATAATCAAGAACAACTCCATCGGTAGTAGAAAACTTAGCATTCAATTCGTTAGGAGTATCAACAATCTTATCATCAGTGAGATTGGCACGATGGAGGACATCGGTTGCATATTTGGTCTGAGATAAGAGACAACCCTTGGGGGATGAAGCAACCTCAATACCCAAAAAGTAACGAAGAGGATCTAAATTTTTCATTTCAAATTCGTGAAAGAGATAGGACTTCACCTCACTAATAGCAGCAAAATCAGAACCCGTAATAATCATGTCGTCAACATATAATAAGAGAAGAACAAGCCCCGCAAACGTGCGATGAATAAATAGAGCAAAATCAGGCATACTATGATGGAAGCCAATCTGTAGAGCAGCAGAGTGAAAATGCGCATACTAGGCACGTGGAGACTGCTTAAGACCATATAGTGCACGTCAAAGACGACAAACAAGGCTGGTGGTATGAGAAAGTCCCAGAGGGGGACGCATGTAGACTTCTTCAGATAAGTATCCGTTAAGGAATGCATTCTTGACATCTAACTGAAAGAGAGGCCATTGATGCACTGCACCAACCGAAATCAATGTGCAAACGGTGGTCATTTTAGCAACATGCGCGAAAGTATCCTCATAATCAATGCCATATTCCTGCGAAAACCCCTTAGCAACCAAGTGAGCTTTATACCGCTCTAAGGAACCATCGGAATGAGTTTTGACCTTGTAAACCCATTTACATCCAATGAGATTCTTCCCAGCTCGTAAAGAGATTAAATCCCAAGTATGAGTTTTTGCAAGAGCAGTTAGCTCATCATTCATGGCATGCACCCAATTAGGATCATTACAAGCTTCTTTATATGACCTGAGCTTAAAATAAGCATGGATACGAGAAAGAAAGGAACGATAGGAAGAAGAGAAAACAAGTATTAGTAAAGCCAAGTCGTATTGGGGGATGACGATCGCGAGTAGGATAATGGCGGTCAGAAGGATCAGGATCCGAAGATGCAAGGGGATGGGCTGGAGAGTCAGGAGGTGGAGCTGGGGCAAGAGAAGTTGGACGACGGTAGGAATAGACGAGAGGATAGGGTGGAATGAGGGTAGAGGGAGAGGGAGCCGAAGGGGTGGGAGGAAGGTTAGAAATGTCCACAGTGGCAATGTATTCAGCTGAAGGAACATCGGCAGGAAAATGATCAAGAAGAATGAGGTCGTCCTTCGTAACAGATGTCAACTTCGAGGGAAGGGAGAAGTAGGGTAAACACTCGACAAATGTGACATGACGTGACACATATAACTTTTTAGTCACAGGATCATAGCAACGATAACCTTTTTGGTGGACACCGTATCTTAAGAAAACACAAAGAGCACAACGAGCACTGAGTTTATTACGGTCTCGCTTAGGAAGAAGAACAAAGCATGTAGACCCAAAACACATGAAGAAGAGAATAGTTGGGAAGGTGACCACGGAGACGCTCATACAGACAAGTACCGAAGAGACGTGGAGCAGGCATGCGATTCAAGAGATAGGCGACAGTGAGCACAGCTTCGCCCTAGAAAACATAAGGGACAGATGACGAGAGAAGAAAAGATCGAGTAGTATCTAAGAGATGACGACGTTTTCACTCGAGGCGACCATTTTGGGCAAGAGTATCAAAATAGGAAGATTGGTGAATAGTGCTATGCGTCGCTAAAAATTCAAAAAATTCAAAAAGAAAGTATTCCCTGCCCAAATCAGACCGAAGGATTTTGACTGTAGTAGAAAATTGAATTTGCACCATATTGTGAAAATTGCGATAAACTTTAAAAAAATCTAATTTGTGCGTAAGTAAATAAGCGTATGTATACTGACTATAATCATCAACAAAGGAAACATAATACATAGAGCCGCTCTTGGTTGCAATAGGGGAAGGACCCCACAAATCAATGTGGACAAGTTGAAAAGGAGAAGTAGAAATAGAAGTACTTGTATTAAATGGTAAGGCGGACATATTGGCAAACTTACAACCACTGCAATCAGAAATGTCACTAATAGAGATGGTACCCAAAAGACCAGACTTAACTAAATGTTTCAAATGCTCACTAGACAAGTGACCTAATCTAGAATGCCAAAGGTAAAAAGGAGAACACGACATTGATGGTGATATGGGAGAACGAATACACCGACTACAAACGGTGAACGTAAAAACATACACTAGCTGGAAGAACAGGAAGTCCTCATGTGTGATACCACCTTGTCCATCACAATCGCTTACTCCAGTTCCAGACTCCTTGACTGACCCATCTAGTAATGACTCCTCTCATTGAACCTTCTCTTATTGATTCTGATAATTTTCCTATTGCTCTTCGAAAAGGTGTTAGGTCATGCACTCAACATCCCATTTCCCAGTTCATCTCTTACGATCATTTATCTCCTTCATATCATGTTTTTGTTTCGTCTCTGTCTTCTATATCTATTTCATAGAATTGGCAGGATGCAGTAAAGATACCTAAATGGAAAGGAGCTATGGTAGAGAAGATGACCGCTTTGAAAAATAATGACAATTGAGAGCTAGTATCACTTCCGGGGGGAAAGAAAGCAGCAGGATGCAAGTGAGTTTTCACAGTTAAGTAAAATGCTGATGGTACAATTGAGAGATACAAGACGAGGCTTGTTGCTAAAATTTTTACTCAAAACTATGGTATTGACTACGAGGAGGAGATGACCGCTTTGGTATTGAAAACTATAGTAGAGGAGATGACCTCTTTGAAAAAGTACGGCAATTGAGAGCTAGTATCACCCCCAAGGGAAAAGAAAGCAGTAGGATGCAAGTGGGTTTTCACGGTTAAGCAAAATACTGATGGTACAATTGAGAGATACAAGACGAGGCTTGTTGCAAAATTTTTTACTCAAACCTATGATATTGACTACGAGGAGACGTTTGTTCCAATAGCGAAAATGAACTCTGTGCGAACTTTACTGTCTTGTGCTACAAATTTAATGTAAAAACTGCATTGGTTCATAGTGAGTTAGAAGAGGAGGTGCATATGAATATACCACCAGGTTTTTCTTCTTTTGAGACAGAGAGAAAGGTGTGCAAATTGAAAAAAACCTTTTATGGGTTGAAACACTCACTTTGAGCTTGGTTTGATAGATTTTCAAAGGCTATGTTACAGTTTGGATACAAACAAAGTCATGCCGATCATACTATGTTCATCAAAGGAAGTGTTGGTAAGGTCACTGTCCTTATTGTTTATGTTGATGATATAATAATGATAGACAATGATGTGGATGAGATTCTAAGTCTCAACTCTAGTCTGACTTAAGAATCGAGATTAAGGATTTAGAATCACTACGGTACTTTTTGGGAATGAAAGTGACAAGGTCTGATTTGGGTATTTTTATCTCCCAACGAAAGTACATCATTGATTTATTGGAGACTAGGGGGGACGCACTGATAATGAGAGATATCAACACCTAATGGGCCGATTGATATACTTAGCCCACACTCGATCACATGTTTCTTGAGCAGTATGCATTGTTAGTCAATTCATGCATGATCCTCGTGCTTCATATTTGGACGCAGTTTATCATATTTTGAGGTATCTTAAATCAGCTCTAGAAAACGGGAATTTGTTTTCTAATCATAGTCACTTACGGTTTGAGGCATTCACTGATGCGGACTGGGCTGGTTTTGTGGATAATAAATGTTCTACTTCTGACTACTATACTCTCTTTGGGGGAAATTTAGTTACTTGGTGAAATAAGAAGCAATTAGTGGTCGCAAAGTTTAGCGCAGAAGCTAAGTATAGAGCTATGACTCATAGAGTTTGTGAGCTCCTATGACTCCAAACCTTATTGCGTGATTTGGAAATGTCTGATAATGGTCTAATGAAACTCTACAGTGACAACAAAACTGCCATGAACATTGCTCATAATTCTGTTCAACATGATAGAACAAAACATATTGAGATTAACAGGCACTTTATTGGGGAAAAGCTAAGTGAATGATTGATATGTATGCTTTTTGTGAGATCTGAAGATCAATTAGCCGACATCTTTATAAAAAGGGCTAAGCAACAAGAGTTTTCATCCATTGTGTTCAACTTGGGCCTGATTGATATCTTCGCATCAACTTGAGGGGGAGTGTTAAGTTATATGTGTTTATGTAGGATTAGCAGTGTAATTATGTTAGATTTATGTTTTGATTCCTTTTCCTTGTGTAAATAGAAGAATGGTTAAGTTAGAATAATAGATAGACTAGGTCTTTTTTTACTTGTATAAATACTATGTGATGAATAGACATAAAATTATTCAGGATTACTAAATTTAACACTTTTCTTCTTTTCTAGATAAAAAAATCAACTGATATCTGTGCATTAAACCAATATTCTTAAACTGCTAACAACAAAACCTTAAAAAAAAACTCACATCAGGTTGACAATCCTTTGTCTCAAATCGGGATGCAATTGGGTTCTCCAATCTCCTGCGTCCATTGTGGGTTCTCCACCACCACCACCAGGAGCAGGCCTCCAATTATTGGTATCCATCAGATTGACTAACAAATCAATGAAACATAACCCTTCAGTTACAGCACATAAAAATAATAACCCAATATTTATTCTTCCATAATTCAGCTAAAGACCCCCTTGGCCAAACAACAGACGCCCTATATAGAGAGGCCTCATCTGAGACAAACAACCTGGATGCAAGGATTCAATTAGGTCAAATACCCACCAAATTAAATAAAATTGGGAGACGGAAACTTGAAGGTGTCGTGATCCGAAGAGTTGAAGACTTTCTAGTGCTTAAATTCACTCTTTACTTGTTTTGTAACTTGTACGCAATTTTATCTGATTGGACAAAAGCGCGCGCGCACCCATACATCAAGGCTGTTATTTTCAAGCGATCCTTTTCTGGGGAAAATTTATGAGTCGAATATGAAAATTTATAGTTCGAATATAAAAGATATGTCAAAAACAAAAAGCAAGGAATAAATTCCCAACAGCCGGCCCTGTGCGGAAGCCTTGAACGCCACCGCTTCAGCTCCACAAAAAAAATCCGAAAGAAGGGCGCCAATAAGTTTACTACTTTCAATTACTAGACACCAAAAAAAAAAAATTATCATTAAAAGGGATAAATTATCCATGCAAAAAACAACGAACAGAACGAGATAGATGACCAGAGAGAGAGAGAGAGAGAGAGAGAGAGAGAGAGAGAACAACAATGACGAACAGAGAAAGTAGACAGAGACCAGAAGACCGGCGAAATAGACAAGAGACGACCAGCGGAAAGAGAGGAGAGAGGTGCCTGCCTTAAGATCGTTGCTGGAGCTGTTGAGCTTTGTTCGATCTTTACCTCAGAATCACATCTTGGGCATGTCTGATAAACCTCGACACATTTAGGATTGGACCACCAATCATAAGGGACTCTCAATACTTTTTTTGATAGACCAAATAAGATTTGGACTAGTAATCCCTTAGTATTCTAATCCAGAAAAATAGAGGGATTCATAATACCCGTAGTATTCTAATCCAATCCTAAGACACCTCATGCAAGAAGACCAATATGTCTTTGATTAATCCAATTCTAATCCAATCTCTTGATGCTAGTGTTATTACGGTCTCATTTGGCGTAACTAAACTTTTTAAATTATTTTTTTATCTTTATTCAATTTTTTTTATATTTGTTGTTTTAGTCTCAATGTTTTGTGGATTATTGATCAATCTTAATGAAAAAAATTTAAAAAGTATAAAATTATATCTAAAAGTAAAAAAAATGTTACTAAAGAAGAAGAATAAATTTAAAAAAATTCTATTTTTGGATTATTTTTGTTTTTTCTAAATTTTTTTCAAATTTGGTTCGTCATTTATAATTTTTCTGAAAAAATTCTCATAAGGACGAAAAAATAATTCAATAATCTAGTTAGTCAAAATAGAACATAAATCTTCTTGTTGAATATTTTTTTGAACCCAAAAAGAGAAAAGATGATGTGTTTATTTTCATGGGGAGGAGACAAGATTTAATAGTGAGAGTAACATCACTAATAACAAAATTGTAATATTCAACATAAAAAAAATACATGTGTTCCAACAAATTTTTTAAATAATCAAGTTTCTTTTGGTGGTCCAACACGGCCTTAATTTCTTAATTTTGTTTTGCCGGACAGACCCCCAAAAGAGGTTAAAAAATTTTATACCATAGGTAACAACAGAGGAGCGAAAGTTAAACCTTTTACAAAATCAAATTTTCTTTCTGTTGCCAACCCAAAGTTTAGATAGCAAGTGAAGTCGTCGTTTTCTTTATACGTTCTTCGTGTTTGTTCGATCGAATCACGTGAGTTGTTTAGTAGCAGAAAGTGGCTAAGATCTCGAAAAGAAAAAAAAAGAGGAATTAATTATTTTTTGGATTATTAGTTAAATTAATTAAAACCAAGTAGTTGTTTGATGCAATTATCTTGATGTTGTTTTGCAACTACTGTCTTTTTAAAATTCTGTTTGATGCTAGTAAGTTTGATACATCCAAGGGTAAAATGGAGAATCTTGATTTTCAATCCAATTCTATGATTTGCATACAAACATGTCAAAGAACTAATAATCGAATCCCAACATTTAACCCTATCCAAAACAAACAGGATATTGGACTGGAAAAAAATATTCATATCCCTTGATATTATGAATTCAATCATAATTCCATCACCTATGAATCCCATCATTTCCAGTCGGGTTATCAAACGGCGCCCTTAAGTTTTACCCCAAAATTCTTCTAAAAGTTATAAGATAAATTGTACTGATCACCCCTATAATTTCTGATACATTCAACAACCTCCCCTCCAATTCGTAAAAGTACACTAATCTCCCTCATTTTACAAACTATTCGTTAACTCCCCTCCCATCAAATGGATGTCATGCGGACTCCGTTCTAGTGCGAGAAAGACGAAGTCCTCGTAATATATTGGGGAAAGAAAAGTGAAGTCTTATTTTACTCTTCTCTCCTCTTTATACCAATAAGTAGTCATTCTTTTTATATTCAAGTAAATGAGTAATGTTAGGAATATATATGTTTCGGATACATTCGGACACAAACGTGTTCGAAACCGTTGGATGCACATAATGGTTTCAATAATTTGTGAACTCAACGTATATACAACAATTCTAGACACACGTATCTGGAACATCTGTGTTCCTAGACATTTTCAAAACCAATGACTCTCATTAGTTTAATTCTATTTTTATACACGACTTGGCGATAATGATTAAAATCACTTAGTAATCTAAAACTCTATCGGATATTTTTTACTATTAATTTCTTATCTTGGCCTTCTTTAATCTAAATTCAGGAACTTCACATCGTGCGCAGTATGTCTAAGGATATATGTTTGATATGGACATTAGGGATGACATCAGGGCGGATTGAAAACAAATTCGTCCAATATTCTTGCCTTTATTTTTAGAACTTGATATCTTTTTCTGCCTCCTCCTCCGTCCTCTTTCTAAACGAGAAATCACCTCTGTCTTCTATCCCCACTTAAAAATTTTATGATAAAAAATGTAGTAGAAATAAACTTTTTTTTTTTTTACAATTTCAATCAACTAACAAACAAATTAAAACATATGTTTAATAGTTGTATGGATAAAAATACAAACAATATATCTTTTGTATAATGATAAACGGGACAACAATTGAAGGTACGTGAACCCTGCCTCTGGTCCAATTCCCAATTTATTTATTTATTTAGTTTTTGCTTCTAAATCATTCTTCCAGCTGAATCAAAAAATTCGTGTTCAAACCAGATGCACATGGAAGACCTTTCAACTGAATCAAAATTAATTTCTTTATGAATTCTGAATTCAATTGCATCCATTAAGCATAAATTTTTTTGAAGGCTTGCAAACATGTGGGAAAAATCCAAGAGTCACGGGCTCTTTGATTGCTATGAAGCTACGGGCTGGACTTCAAAATGTCCACATGATTTGGATTGGACTCAAGCCCAAAAAGTGCAATGTCTTTGGAGTAAAAGGATAAGACTTTAGAGCCCCAGGCCCAAGCCCTCGGACCTCGAGCTAACAAGGCCTTAATCTGGGCAGGCAAGCAAGTAACGGCGCGGGCGCATGTGTTGTAATTAGTGCCAAAACATACATTACCTAAGTCATCTCTCCTTCAAAAAACTTTGGTACTCCCATGGGGCCCAACCTTAGGCAAACTTGAAATTTATAAACCCATCATATGCAACTCGATTTTCAATGGGTGATTAGGTGACTTTTCATCTTCTCATATATCATACATGACGCACGCATTGGGAGTCAATTTCTCAATCGACTCTTAATATACTTTGTTCATTCTTTTCATAGCTTAAATACTTACTTTGGAGTACATAAATCCATTTGCACCTACTTCAATTGATATTTGGGTCCTACTTAATTCTTGGGATAAAGTAAAAAAATAAAATAAAATTGGACGTACCGACATGTGGTGTCCCAGCATCTTTTTCATCACATATTCATATTGGATCCACAACTAAGTGTATTAGTCCATGTGAATTGTGGTAAAGAAAATGGTGTTGCCCACTCTGAGGCGATGCCTCAAGACAACTAAACAATTACCCGTGGTTAGATATATTTAGGAAAGCAAGTACGATTTAGTAATCGATAGTGGCAAAACCCGTAGTTATATAAACTTAAAAGGGAGTAGCATGTGATTAACGTAACAAATGAAATCACTACTCAGGCATAACTATTAGGGTGGTTTGTTTTCATCCGGATATAGGGAATATATATAATATCTCTAGGATATAGGTTGTGTCACATTCCACAGTTCAAGGGCATGAAATGAGTAATAGAATGATACAAATCATAAAGTCTCAAATAAACATATCTATTAAAATCATTAACTCATTTCTCAACAATAAACATATCCAACTAAAAATTAAAACAAGTAGTTAACTGCGGGCCCACAATGCCCAAACAAATAATCAACATCCGAAACATAAAAATAACTAACGTAAAATAAATCCTAACTATCATGTTCCAACTATCTTCAAACTGGAGGTCTAAGGTCTAAGTCCATGGTTCAACTTCATCACCTGTAAATAGTTAATTTACAGAAAAACATAAGATGGAGCTCGTGTAGAGAATCATATAGCATCATCGATATGTTGATTAAATCATACTCGCATCAATAACATAATATAGACAATAGAAATAAATAACTGAAAGAATGAAAAATATCATGCTCAACGCGCGACTCATGTAATTATTTAACGGTCTTTCACTGTAGGCCATACCCACGAACAACGGGCACCCCGCCTTGGAGTTCACGAGCTCGAAAAATATATCTAACATATATATTCGGTGTGAAGACCCGGGAAATTTTTCATTTTTAAATTAATGTTCAGGATGTTGATTAGTGCATATCATCTTTGTAGAATATTCGATTTGGGCTCGGGTAAGTTAGAGCTTGACCCTAGGGGCTTGTTTTGTGCATTTTAGTGTGAGGAGGGGCATTGAAGTCATTTTGGGTGCCTTTTTAGTTCCTATTAGATTTTGGTTGAGAGCAAAAAGCCCCAGAGCAAAAAGCCCCACTTGCATTTTATCTCTCAAAGCATAACCCCGTCTCTAGCTCTCTTCCTTCTCTCTAAACCCTAACCATGGATTCATGATCAAACCTACATGTTTCCCAAATTACTTCAAGGATCTCCATCATCCTCTCATCCTCAGTTGATATCCGAAGCTACAGCGCATGAAAATCTCTTGGAGGTCACCTTCTTAGCACACCACCATTGGAGACTTGGAACATCTCTTTGAAAGCTTCAAATTCATCTTCTAGACTTTTAAGGTAGGGACATATTACCTTGTTTATATGCTTGTAAGTGTTAATTGTGGTAGATGAACTTGATCTAGTAGTATAGGAGTAGAAATTTTGAGTTTTGTTCGAAGTTCTTGAGCTGTCTGGAAAATCCAAAAAATCAACAAGCTTGCTCGAGCGATATGTGAAAACTTAGAGTCGCTCCACCGAATCTTATTGGAATTTGGGTCGCTCGAGCGACTGTGACTGTCTCGAAATTTTTTGGTATTCTTCTTGGATTGGTTTGGTTACGGTCTTGGGCCATTGTTAGATATATTATTTCGTGTTATGGGAATAGAAGCTTGTTAGTGCATTATTGGCTTGTTAAGGATGAATTACAGAAATGAATATATGTGAAATGATAGACGGTGACATGTGGAACGATAACCGCACCATAACATACGGACCATCCTACCGTGACCTCAACTTACCTAGAAAGAGCTTTAGTCTAGAATTAAAGAGCCACACTTTTTGATCAAGTTCAAAGAACTTCCTAACAATGTGCTTATCATGAAACGCTTTAGTCCTATTCTTATATATGCAGGCACTCTCATATGCCTCATTACGCAACTCTTCCAATTCAACGAGTTTGAGCTTTCGATTTAATCCAGCAGTGGTCATATCAAAGTTGAACTTTTGAATGGCCCACATGGCTTGATGCTCCAGCTCGATGGGTAAATGGCAAGCCTTGCCAAACACCAACTGGTAAGGAGACATGCCAATATGAGTCTTAAAAGCAGTGTGGTAGGCCCACAAGGCATCATCTAGCCACAAAGACCAATCTTTACGATCGGGCCTCACAGTCTTCTCAAGTATACTCTTATTCTCCCTATTTAACACTTCAACCTGTCCACTAGTCTGAGGATGATAAGGTGTCGCCACCTTATGAGTGATAGAATACTTACGGACTAGGGACGCAAAGTGTTTGTTGAGAAAATGGGTGCCCTAATCACTAATTATTGCTCGTGGGTTGCCAGAATGGGTAAAGATGTTACTTTGAAGGAATTTGACCACAACCTTGTGGTCATTCATCTCGGTGGCTATTGCTTCCACCCATTTGGACATGTAGTCCACTGCCACAAGGATATACTCATTTCCATACGAACACGAAAACGGTCCCATGAAATCTATCCCCCAAACATCAAACAACTCCACAACAAGGATTGGGGACAATGGCATCATATCGCAGCTTGACATATTGCCTATTTTCTGGCACCTAAGGCATGCCTTGCAGAACTCATGGGCATCCTTAAAAAGAGTGGGCCAGTAAAAACCGCTCTGTAAGACCTTCGCTATAGTTTTCTTTCCACTAAAATGGCCTCCGCACTCAAGAGAATGACAGAATGTGAGAATGCTAAAGTACTTAGTCTCGAGGACACACCTCTTAATCACTTGGTCCGAACACAACTTAAATAGTTCCGGATTCTCCCAAAAATAGTGCCTAACCTGGGAAAAGAAACGGTCATTATCTTGCTTGGACCAGTGAGAGGGAAGACAACCTATAGCTAGGTAATTTACAATGTGGGCATACCATGGGGGTCGCACTTGTGACACCTCAAAGAGGTGCTCATCGGGAAATGAGTCCTTGAGGGGTAAGGTGTCAGATGATGTGTCCACTAAGATCCTTGATAGGTGGTCTACTACTGAATTTTCGGAACCTTTCTTGTCCCGAATTTCAACATCAAACTCTTGAAGCAGCAAAATCCACCTAATTAACCTAGGTTTGGTCTCCTTTTTAGAAAGAAAATGCCACAGAACAGCATGGTCAGTGAATACTATGACCTTTGACCCTAGGAGATATGACCGGAACTTGTCAAGGGAGAAAACCACAACAAGTAATTCCTTCTCTGTAGTAGTATAATTTAGTTGCACACTAGAGAAGGTCTTACTAGCATAATAGATAGCGTGAGGAACCTTGTCAACCCGTTGGCTCAAAACAATACCGGCTGCATAGTTGGATGTATCACACATGATTTTAAAGGGCAATGGCCAGTTATGAGACTGCATGATGGGTGCAGTGGATAACGCCTCTCGAAGCTTCTCAAAAGCTCCTTTACAAGTCTCATTAAAAATGAAAGGGGCATCCTTTGCCAAGAGATCACACAAGGGTTTGGCAATTTTAGA
>JABCMJ010026452.1:9489-21096 GCA_014822125.1 Arbutus unedo | reverse complement strand
TTCGTATTATTGGTAATATAGATTAGAAGTATAAAAATTATGTCTAAGAGATAAAAAAAAATTTATAAGGACAAAACATAAGTCAAACGGACTATATTTTTGAATTATTTTAGTTTTTTATAATTTTTCTTAAATTTGATTTATGATTTATAATTTTTTTGAAATTTTTTATCGAGATGAACTAATAATCTACAAAAATTTATGAAAAATAAGAAATTACAAAAAAATTCAAATAAGAACAAAAAATAGTTCAAAAACAAATTAGTTACTCTATTTTTTTGTCTTTATTTAATTTTTTTCTTGTATTTGTTAGTTTTATATCTAATTTTTATAGATTATTGATTCGTCTTGACGAACAAAATTTAAAATCTAAAAAGTTTTAGAAAAAGTTCACTAAAGACAAATTTGATAAAGAGCAATTAACGATTGTATTTGAATTTAATAAGCCTTAAATCAATTGCATCCTAATTAATAACTAACCGATTTGGAGTGTAATGTTAATGACACTTAACACATGATGATAAAAGTCTTTTTATTTTTCAATGAAAAGTTAACAAAAAATAAGAAAAATAAATTATAAATCATAAATCAAATTTTAAAAAAGTTGTAAAAAACAAGAATAATAAAAAAAATATAGTCCATTTGACTTATTTTTGTTCTTATAATTTTTTAAAACTTTTAGATGTAATTTTTATATTTCTAATCTATGTTACCAATAATATGAAGGTTTTTAGTGAGAGAACAAGCTAAAAATTAATTTACACAACAAGTTATTTATTTTTATCATTCGATTTTAAAAAAAAATGATATCTGTTTAAAGAAAATTAATAAACACATTTATAGAATAAAAAAATAAAGTGTGCAAATTTTCGGGTCTTTTTGTGAATTTAAAAAATTTTCCCACTTATATCAGTAATATCCATCCAAAATGACCAGAAGTTAGTTGGACAGGGTAATGATTAAATACTTTTAACAATAGAAAAGGTCAGCGCATTTTTTGAAACCTCAAGGGTCAGGGAGACTAGTGCATTTGACATAAAAAACATAGAAAATAATTAACACCCATAATTATGTCAAGATAAAGACAAACAAATACTTCTTTCATCTTATAAAATATAGTTTTTTTTTTTGAGATTCTAATTTTTTAAGAAAATATAATAATTACTGTAAAAATATTTTTTTTAAATATTTTTTTAATTTAATTAATGTGTACAGTACAAATATTATTAAAATAAAAAAATAAAAAAATAAATTATTATTTTAAAAAAATAAATTTTTATTTTGAGTGGTCCTAAATTAAAATAAAGAATTGTGAAAATTGGACGAATGGGAGTAGATTATCTTTCATGCACCACCACGAGCCCCTTAAACTTTTTCAATAAGCGTGCAGGTATTCGGAATCGTCCCAGTTAGATCGTAGTTGTGTGCGCGTACTTTTCTAACTTTTGACCAACCTTTGTTGCCTCCTTAATCCATGGTGAATACAGTCGTATGATGATTTGCTTCCACTACCGCATTTCTGGCAACAATTTGTCGTTGCAAAGGGGACCAATAGCCACTGGCGATTGCTGTCGCAGCTGAAATCTAAGCTACTTTTTGGGTAATTTCTATTAATTTCACAACTTGATTATGTCTGTGTTTTTGTTGTATACTTCTATGTTGTCCGGAAATAGTAGAGAGTTTGAATCCAAAATGATGGGTACGTTGGAAACGCAGGCCATGGGTGTGGAATCCAAGGATCATCGGACCCCTTTGGTCGAATCTGAATCATCGATTCAA
The DNA here is from genome assembly GCA_014822125.1 of Arbutus unedo. Taxonomy (NCBI): domain Eukaryota; kingdom Viridiplantae; phylum Streptophyta; class Magnoliopsida; order Ericales; family Ericaceae; genus Arbutus; species Arbutus unedo. The sequence goes on along the minus strand of JABCMJ010026452.1, from coordinate 19,317 downwards.
CCAATCAACCGAAATGGTTCGTCTTTCTTGTACTTTTTTCCCCCATTTCTCTCGGGTTTCCTTAAGTTGTTAGGTATGTTATCCTCAGAAAAGGTCAATTAAAAGTGAAGTAAGGGAAAACAAAAACTATCTTTTTGTGGGTGTTCACTTGATCAAAGAATTTGATACGAAAACTAATATTAAGAATGGCAGGACTCTAGAACTTTTTCGCGATGCTAAATTTCATATGTCGTGTGATATATTTCGGAGGACAATGATTCCTAGTAGGAAATTAAGTTATTTTCTTAGATTCTCCTGTTATCTGGTATGTACTTTGTTTGTTGGAATGTCCCTCTCTTATGTAACTCTTCGTTTCTCCCCTTTTTCGCCTAACAATACGCATGATTCATCATTCAAAATGACTTATGAGGAAGTACAGAAATTAAGCATTCAAACCCTGAAATTCTGTTAGTAAGAAAATCATGTATTCGTTAAGATAAATTATATCACTATATGTAACATAAGAAGAAATTAAATACAGATATCTTGACTTTGTTGAACTGACCAGGATAAAAGAAGTAACTTTACTTTGTTCTTTTATGCATACTAGAAGTTGGGCACACACGCTATGGCTATGTCTGTGCATGTGTAGTTGAATATGTGAGGGGTGTGAATGAAACGTGGAGTGAAGTGCAGGAGTGGAATGTAGGATTGGGGTGTGGGAGTGCGGTAGTTAAGTCAAGTAATTTTATTAGTTTACCTTGATTGTTGATTTATAGTATAATGACAATAGCCATAAAAACTTATATTTTGTTGAGCAATCATGGAAAGTATTTTTGGGATGGAGCTTCACATTTTGTTCACACCAAAAAGTTCTCCCTTTCTATATTAGAATAAATTTGTCCGGTCTAACTTACGTACACCTCGAGTATGGAATTTTTCGGCCACTAAGAACGAGAAGAACTATCATTTTTGGCATTGTTTTGTTTGAGTAACTTCTTTTACAACAGTTGCATGCCAATTACTTTTCGTAGACGTGTACTTGTGTATGAGAAATTTATTACTCCTACTTATGAACAAAAAAACTGAAAAAACATGTGAATGTAGGTAGAGTTATATCGATGAGTTGTATAACTAATGTTTTGATTTAATGCCTTTACAAAGGGAACATATGTACGGCTGTCGCGCACATAATAACGGGAGTTATAGGGTCAGGTGTACTATCATTGGCATGGAGCATGGCTCAGCTAGGGTGGATTGCAGGACCATTGACCATGCTCCTTTTTGCATCCATCACCTTTCTTTCCGCCTTCTCTCTTTGCAACTGCTACCGATCACCCGATCCTTTGTGCGGCCCCACCAGAAATACCTCCTACTTGGAAGCTGTTCGGATGATTTTAGGTGAGTTACTACGTTGTTTAAATAAATCATCAGCACATTTCATTTTAGGAAGCCAATTCGCTTGGCATGCCAATTTTTCAGTAAGAACTCAAATCTTTATTTGTTAGAAGAATGTTCTTTAACTCCACAACTTTCTTGTGCAAAACTCATAGACAAAGAAGTAGCTGCTACTTAATTCCGTTGGAATTGTGTTGGAGGCTACGGGTTCATTTCTTGTTTTTCAGCTATTTATTTCACGTGAAACTACTCAAAATTTAGCTGAGATAGGTGGAATTCCAGCTACTGTTCTCTTGTATTATATTTTCACATTAACTAAGAAATGTTTGGTCACACACCAATCTAAGCAGTTCAGATGCATTGCAAAGGGACCCCTTAGCCATTTATGTTACTGTGAATAATTTCAAATTTTTTCTTGCATCAAATTTTGTTGTATAAAGAAGACTCTGTTATAATTACCCGAACTTGGCAGAACTCTTTCTTCCAATTTATAAGGAAATGCGGGTAATATCGCAGAATAAATTTCCCATTGGTAATGTGCATAAGAGCAACTCTGCTGAAGAGCTTAGACGCTTGCTTTTTATGAGATGATTATACCTTGGAGGACAATCTATTTGGATGCATCGTTCTTGTTATCACCATATATGTATATATGTATGAGAGTTGCCACTGGATTTGATTTCAGGAAAGAGGAGTGCAGTAGTATGTAGTATCCTTCTGCGAATAAACTATTGCAAGGTTGGGATTGTCTATACCATCACGGCTGCCGTCAGCATGAGGTATTTGATTCCCTTATCCCATTCCTCGTAGTTTGGATGCTTTCTTCTTACAATAGGCATCCTATCACGCTCCTTTTCTTTGGAAAGAACCTCAACTGTAACTTGCCCGATGGCAGCTTCTTGAGTTGACCATATAAACTTGAAGTTCACATTCTCTTGAGCAAGGCCTATGGAAAAGTGGAAAGCCAAAGCCCTTGGCTAGCCCATTCCGTCAGTCCTTTAGGTCCATGAACACGTTTACTCAATATTGGCCAGGGAATGGGCAAATTCCGTCATTCAATGCATATGGATTTAGAATCTGTGCAGAAGATTGGATTGCAAACCTTCTCTTCTCTCGGGTCCAGAGGGGAACTCTTAGTTAGGTCCCTCGGTGAATTTGGCTCTTCGGGATGCAATTTGAATGCTACAAGGTAATTTGACTCGAAGGACAACGATCATTTTAACAAGGATTCAACTTGGTAGATGCCTGAGCTGTTTCAAGAGAAAGATCTGTAAATGAATTCAGTTGTATATTTTTGAAATACTCTGAAATTGCTTTCTCTTTGATTTCAACCAGTGAATGTTCTCTTTGTAATAACTTACCAAGAAGATAATATTTTCTTCGTAATCCTTTTGTTCTGTTGATGGCTGCAGAGCAATTCTGAAATCAAATTGTTACCACAAAGAAGGGCACCAAGCTGCATGTGACTACGGATATACTTCTTATATGCTCATCTTTGGAATTGTACAAGCTGTCACATCTCAGATACCCAAATTTCGCGATACAGCATGGCTCTCAATTGTTGCTTCAGTGATGTCCTTCTCATATTCTATCATTGGATCGGCACTTGGCCTGGCAAAAGTAATAGGTACGGTCAAGAACATGCTATGTTGTTTTATCACTGCAGTTGGTGTGGTTGCTGAAATGACTTGGATATTTTATAAGTTATCCTTCAAAATGTATGAAGCATGGATACCAATACGGTACGCAGATACGACGAATAAAGTTAGGATACGTTGAATTAAAAAATAATTTTACAATGATGTTGGTAACCATTGTATTTTTCTTATGTTGTTTTTAGGTTTAATTGGTACTAGTTTAATTGTAAAAATCCAAAATTATAGAAAAACACGAATCACATATTCAATACACTACAGAAATGATGATACTACTTTGTTCTAACTTCTAATACATCTTTCACTCTAAAGAGTAAGTAAAATGTGAAAAATCTATACTTTTCTTTATTCTGAACAATTTTACTCGAGTGCCACAATCTTATTTTCATGAACTTTTTGGATACGTGATCTAGGGGATCCAAAAAGTATATGAGGTGTCGAAAATAAAATATAAAAATCTTTATATTGTGGATACTTTTGGGATACTCGGCGAGTATCAGTATCCAATACGGCTACAATTCCCATTTAGAAGTATCCTTGCTTCATTGTTCGAAACCAATCGTTCTTTTTTTTTTTTTTTTGTGAATGGGCATCTACTCTGCAAGTGGCTTCCTGAACCTAAAATTGCAGGAGATGGAAGCATAAAGGGTAGCATTAGAGGAGTATCAACTTCTACAGCACCTCAAAAAGTATGGTTGGTTGGTCAAGCGATTGGGGACATTGCATTCGCCTTCCCATTTTCAGTCATTCTGATTGAGATACAGGTGCACCGGGTTTTCATTTTCATACGCAAAGATTCCAATTTAAAAGAACATCATATCTCAATACACATTACTTGTAAAACATGAAGGACACCTTGAAGTCACCTCCACCAGAAAAGGTGACCATGAAGAAGGCCTCAGCAACGGCCATCAGTATTACGACATTTTTTTACCTCTGCTGCGGAGGATTCGGCTATGCAGCTTTTGGGAATTCTGCACCAGGGAACCTGCTGACAGGGTTTGGATTCTATGAACCGTATTGGCTCATCGACTTTGCTAATGCTTGCATCATTCTTCATTTAGTTGGAGGATATCAGGTACCACTCCTACTACTAATGGATGCTACTTTCTAACGTGATATCTATTATTCACGTATATCTATAATTAGAAATCGATGGAATGAGCTAGCGGTTAAAGGTAAGCTGAGACCCGGAGACTCGCGTAGGTCCACAAATGAGTCTGAAGGGCTAGAAATTGTATTTAGTAGTTATTCTTACTCTTCTAGATCTAGTGCGCGTGACACATTTAGGACGCTTGTCCGCAAAAAAGTTCCTGTATTCATGGGGATGTAGAGCAGCACATAAGTTACCGTACTTGCATATCCATCATTTAAGTCTCCAACAACTATTCCAGTGATTTCAGATCAGATTTGATCTATGGGATGGTGAGAAAGAAGCATATTTTACACCCCTAGACACCCATTTCTCTTGCTTGATGGGATTAACAGCTTGATGAAGAGGTGGATTATTACTGGTCTGTTCTTTACAACGAGGGCATGCTTGAGTGAACATTTTCTAGAATATGAGAAGGGACGAACTCCACCGTGAGTTGTAACAGATTTGCCCAACCTGTTTCTCCCTCTCCAGACGTATCATATCAAATCCCATAAAAGAGACTCCAACTTGAAAAGATCACACTTACAACATGAAAAGGGCTATGAGTTTATTCCATACCTACTGAGCTTCCTGGCTCGTGCACATCTTCTCTTTGTTTCCCTGACCCTACGTGAGTTACAGACCGAGTGAACTCTGAAATGATAGAACAATCACAAATGAGGAAGCCTTGTGATTTAGAAAGGGAAAGTGGCTGCCAGATAGGAAGCCAAACTGAGAGAACATGTGCTGGGTAGCATAGGTCATAGCATGATATACTGGTTGAAAACTTGACCGTAATTGTTGTGGTGGCGAATTGGAATACCGTTGTTTCTGCTATTGATGCACTGCCTTTCAGTGGGGTGTGAACTGTTGATTTACTTGTTCGGAAGTCACCAATTGCTGCAGACATTTTATCGCTGCGTGATTGATAGACTAGAAACGGCGAGTCAGTACTGTATCATAATTCTTGTACTCTTTTGTTGGCAGGTATTCAGTCAACCACTGTTTGCAGACTTGGAAAAATTGATTGCTGAGAAGTTCCCCAACAGTGGATTTGTAAACAAAAATTACACTTTGAGATCCCCAGTGTTACCTACTTTTAGGTTAAATTTTCTCAGGTTGTGCTTTCGAACGACTTATGTTACATTTATCACTGGAATCGCGATCGCGTTCCCTTACTTCAACCAAGTTGTGGGACTTGCTGGGTCAATAACCTTCTTTCCGTTGGTTATCTATTTCCCCGTAGAAATGTATATTGCCCAGACGAATATCGAAGCTTGGACAAGAAAGTGGATAGCTCTTCGCGGTATAATTACTCTTTGTTTGATGGTTGCATTGTTTGCGTTTGTCGGGTCGATTGAAGGGTTGATGAAAGCAAAGTTTGGCTAAGGGCATACTATATTTCTCTTACAAAATGTATGATTGGAACAAGCTGCTTGTAATTGTATGGGAACGAATTGTTGTTACTTAAAAAAATGCATAGACCTCGATTTATTCCGTTGTTTGGTCATGAACTGAAAAAAATGCATATCACATAATCACCTCCGGAAGAATTTTTTGAAATTTTTATACGAACTTGCACACTACACATCTACAAAACATACCGTGTGTATTAACATTAGAATGTTTCTATAAATTTTTATTTTAATTCAAAAATATATAATTTATAGTTAATCTAAAATCTAAAAAATATTTAGTTCTCGTACACTCTTTTAATATCAAACATTATAAGCTATTATGGAATTCGCCATCATTTGATTGCTAGATTCTATTGCTTTTAAAAATGAGTGCATGATGCACAACTATCATAATGATGAAAGTGCTACTTAGTACTTGAAATTCTAAGACAAATAAAGAGGAGATTGTCATATTCGCTAACTCTTAGAATAAGAAGTAGATTCTTTGTTTTTGGCAGAAATATTTTCAACTTTTGTTGTCCCTCAGGAGAATGAGTCTATTTAGCGAAGTAATAGATTTGGAGATTAATTGATCAATATGAATTTGGGGGGTGGATGGTTGGCAGCCACCTCCTTATCTTGGAGGCTCTCTGGGCAAGAAAGAACTTGCTAGTAACATGTTCTCCGGGTGTATGTCAAAAAGAGTGATGAATACATTTTTATTCAGTCATTGGTTGGTCTATAGAAGAAGAATCTGCTTCCTTAAGTTCATTCTTTCTCAATAACTTAGTGGTGGAGCTATCGGATGTTAACTTAATAGATACAAATGCGTCATGGACTCATTTTAAAGATTACAAAAAAGGAATAAAAAATGGGGCGCCAATTGATACTCATACTTTTATTCAGGGACAAACTATAAATTACTCTATTTTAAGGGTCCTTAATAGTAATAAAGGAAAATCTATCCGTTGGGGCCAGCACAACAAAAATCTGACCGTTGGGATCCTCGAATCGTTTAAAAACCTGAGACTCCCTCTATTCTGCTATCTGCTACTAAATCTCTCTCTCTCTCTCTCATTTGCTATTATTTCCATAGGAAGCTCTCTGTTCAACAAAGATCACGCAATCCAACACTCGTAACCCATTTCACAATTACAATTCCCGTCAATCACTAATTCCCGCAATTCTTCCTCAATCAATGGCGGAATTTAAAGACAGCCACATTGTCGAAATCCCCGTCGACGAAGAACATCAACAGAAACAACAGATCACAATCTCCGCAATGCAAAACCACCCATTAACAGAAATCTCCAAATCCCCGGGCCATCTCTTGCTCCTCAAGCTTTGGCAGCGAGAAGAATCGCTCTTCGCCCGCAAAATCTCCATGAAAGAGACGAGAATGGATTCAATTAAATCAGAATTATTCCAACTCTGTTTTTTCTTCTTCGTCTTTCACGGGCTTTTCCTCGCCATTTTATTTACGTCTTCCATCAATAGCACCCACGACGTGTGCCACAGTTGGTTTATTCCTTCAGTTATATCTGTTTCTACTTCGATTGTTATAATATTTTTGGCCCAGATGAAATTGTGCAGGTACTGGAAGGTGGAGAGAGAGTTGCAGAGAGAGAAAGTGGAGAACAGAGCACTCACACGTTGCATTCAGGAATTGAGGATGAAAGGGGCAAGTTTCGATTTGTCGAAAGAGCCACAAATTGGGAAAAGATTGAAAAGCTCGAGCGTGGAGATCAAATGGAAGCCCATCAATTTGTGTTATCAGAATCTGTTAACCATTTGTTTGATTTGCTTTGCAGGTTTCTTCTCCCCTGCGTCCAGATTAATCCTCTGCGTTTGAAAGGGGAAATTGGAAGGAACCCATTTCCCAGTAAGTGTCAAGCTCACATCCTACATTATAATTTCAAAGCTTTTCCAATGATCTTACTCTCTCTCTCTCTCTCTCTCGCTCTGCCAGGGAATGAAGCATTTTGGTCCGATCTTGGGTTCGATTAAACTAACAATGAAAATTGTAAACTATGGAGACGAGCTGAATCCAAATCCTTCATATTGTTATGGTGCTAGTTATGGTCAAGTCCCCTGGAGCAGATAGGCAGAGAAACAACTTCACTCAATATGAGGCCAAGCTCCCATTCACATGAATTATGGGTTTGAATCTTACCAGAAGTGGCGGCGGCAGCCTCATTTTGGCGGCTGAAGATCCTTTTTACTGCAGTAGGTAGTTCACTATGCAACACTGCTCGTGTTTCATCGTTTGCGATTCTGTATTTACACGTCACATGAGTTTCTACCATTGAATAAATATTTTGATTTTTTTTAAATAATGAAATTTGGTTGTATGCGATAGACGCAAAATAAGTAGTTCAATTCTCGACTGGTTCGGTTCCTTCGTCACAAATAATCCAACTTACTTTGATGGAGATCCTATACGAAATAAAGAATCAATGAACATGAATGTGCCTCTCTAAGCGCACCTTCTGCGAAATCCAGGTGTGCTTGCAACTTCCCGAGTGAATGAGAAAGAAAACTTTTGCTCTGTATGCAATCACAAACCGATGTACCTATCCGCTAGCTGAAAACAAGAAGTTGAGAAGCCATATCCCCCGACAAGCCCAAAAATAATGGAACCAGTACCACTTCTCTGCACCCATACCCAACCAAAACCCAACTTCACTTTCCCACAGCCCTGTTGGAAATTTACAGGGTGTGAGTGAAATAGGACACTAGAGAGTCTCGGACAATCGGAAGATTTCGGTCATTTCACACCCCAAGAGTCACTCCCATGATGTCTCATCCAAGGGTCTTGGGGGTTGTAGAGGGTGTGAGTGAAATGGGACACTAAAAATTCTCGGGACAACCGGAACATCTCGGTCATTTCACACCTAAGAGTCACCATAATACCCTATGATGTCTCATCCAGGGGTCTTGGGGATTGTAGGATACAAAAAGTCTCTCCAATCTATTTATATGTTGCTTTCATTCTACAATTTTTATTCCTAGAGTTGAGAATCTTAAGATTCTTGCAAGAGAGAGAGACAGACACAAAAGAAGTTCGATAGATAGTCAGAAGATCGGTGGTTCTCCGACTGTGTAACCATTTTATTTTGGGAGATAGATCTTGAAACTAACCTCTAACATCCACAGTTTATCTTAAGGAGATTGTGCTAAATACATGACTTGGTCCGATATGTTCATTACTTTTTTGGTTTTCCATTTCCGATGTTGTTAGTTGTATTGATTTTGTATTGTTGTTGATTCATTTATTAATAAAATAGATGTATATTTTATGGAGTTCAAAATTAGGTTCGAATTTACGTCACATAATTTTTCCCAACAAGCCCAACCCAACCAACACCCTATGACAAACTGTGAATGGATCCCGATTTTTTATGTCGAACCTTCACAGTCCAATTCATATACACTTATGAATTCCCTGCAAAAAATGGGGAGAAAAATAGTCATACTTTTTAAGTTGCGTTGGAATCGAGAAAGTTTTGTGGAGTTCATGAGTGCATAAAAGGAGTTAAAGTAGTGGTTGTAGCGCGTTGAGACAATTTTTAGATTGTACTATTTCTTGTATTCTTTGAAGCAAGCCAATAGATGGACGAGATAAAATAGACGAGCACTCTTAATCAAGCCAAGCTCAGTTCTCACCAATAAATACTAGGTAAGCTAGAACCTACTCTTACTAAATTGTTGGCTTTTGAAAAGCCATTGTGTATAGCGCACATGAAGGTGTTGCGTGTCAAAATAGTACTATTTTGACCGTCAAAATACTGTTCAAATATTAGCCATTTGTTTTGACATTCAAAACGACGCAATTTTAATACACAATATATTATATTGTGTGTTGTACATAATATAATCCCATCCCTAGCCATAAAGAGAGACAAAGAGAGAGATTGATTTGATTTTCAATTGCATATCATAAAACAACATCTCAACTGCCAACAATTGAATATGTCAACAACCTACCATTACTACAGATTCTATTTTCTTCAATAAATAATTTTATATACAATTAAAACATTTGTCCTATTACAATGCCAAGGCAAACAACTAAATTAAAATACTCAAATATAAAGTCAAGCACATGATAAAATTCTCAGATGACAACTCAATAATGTTGGGATCCAATAATGAGTCCTCAGGGAAAGCTGTGTACCACATAACATCCATTAATTAATGTTTTTTTTTTTTTTTTTAATTTAAAAGCTGGGGTGAAAGTACTATCCGAAAAATCGGATTTACT
>JABCMJ010026449.1:0-15015 GCA_014822125.1 Arbutus unedo | reverse complement strand
TTTTTTATGTGTGATCTTAGACTATTATTGTAGTAGTGAGTGAATGGAAATTTGATACTGGAAAGACCAATGACCATGGCATCGTGATGGTAGTCGTTGTTGACAATGAACTCATTGTTGCTCTGTTTTTCTTATTCTCTGAGCTTTTTGATAATTTGACAAAGATCCGCAATTACGTCTCGGGATCGAACCACTGACTTACGTCTGAGGCCTTCATACCATGTTGGTTTTATTAAACATGTTGTGAATTGAGAATGGAAAGAAAGACTGAAAACATTAAACAGGAGAAGAAAAGTGTTATCTATATCTCTTCTTTTTCAATTGTCAAAGATTACATTAGGTTTTCCCTTTTATATGCAGTGGAGACTTCAAAAAAAAACTAACACTCGTTAACCAACTTAATGAACTGATGTCACTATTACTAACCGATTGAACACATAACACTAACACTCATTTTAACCAAAGCATTCCTAACTAATCAGAAAACTTGTAGATTAGGAGCCACCTTACTTTGAATTCCCTTTGTCTTGATCTGCCTTTATACTGTGTCTAACATAGTGCTTAAGGAAGAGAAATGAATGGCAAAAAATGCATTAGAAACCCGTAGTAAAATTTGACCTTGAGATGTTTATTTAGAAGCCGTGTAAATTCATTCTATTGTTTTTAGAACAAAAGATTAAAAGATTTTTGTGCATATATTTAAAATTTTGTTTCACCAATTCAAAAAAGTAAGCAAAAAAATAAATTAGTTCCAAAATTTCAAAAAATAAAACTATTTTGTACATAACTTTTAAAATTTTAACACCAATTGAAATTTTTTTCTTTCTTTTTTGCATTAGTGTAGATACGTGTAATCAATATTTTTAACAATTTTGACACTAATTTCAGACCAGAAAACAAACAGAGAACTTAATCTTATCTATATCATCCATGACATCTTATCCTTTCAACTCGCCTCCTCTATATTTAGTATCAGAAAACATTCAATTAGTGACCATGAAATGAGACATTTGAGCTTATATGTATTACACACTACCTATGTTTTTGCATAAGAACTAGTACTTGGAAACCATATGCATTTCCATTTGAGCTTATGCGTTAAGCACTACTTATGTTTCTGTAATGACTCTGAGTTTTTAAAGAATTTAAAAATAAATTAAGTTAAAATTATTTTGATTAATTGTTATTATTAACTTAGTCATTTATATGTAATTTGCAATGAACGGTTAAGATTGAGAGTACATGTGAATTATTGTGGAACGCGTTACACCGAGATATTCTTTTATCCTCTTCTTCAATGCTCAAAAGGAATCTTAGGATTTTCACTAAAAGTAGAATTTTAAGGCTCTTGATTTGATTTACATAGGATTCTTTCAACTCCAAGACAAATAATTGGATTAATTTAGAGTTATTATGTTAGATTATTCGAATTCATGGCAAAATTCAATATGAGAAATTCATGGCCATAAATAATAGATTTAATTTAGAATTGATGTAGGATTTTTATTCATTGTCTATATAAACTAGGCCTTAATCATAGTAATCTTGCACTTGAATTTCTTAATCTAAAGAGTACTGTGAGGTTGTTCTTGGTGTACTTGAGAAAAAAGAAACCCTAACCGAAACTTTGTCTAGTTATTTCAAATTCATGTTCAGCTCTTTGTGAGATTCTTCAATTGAGGTAAGGGAAATCAGTTCCAACCCCTAGGTTATGATATACAGTAGGTTTGCGTTGTCAATTATCTTGTTAGAAAAGTATGTTAGGGTTTTAATTTCATTATTGATAGAAGCATGAAATTGGTTAATCTCGTAGTTTTTATGAAATTGTTAGAGGGCAAAGAATCTATGATATGTAAAATTACTGTTTACGTTTTCAATTTTAGTTTTGAAGCTATAATCCCAATTTAAGGTTTTGTTCACGTTAAGTTTGAAGAAAAATCCTTAAATCAGAATCTGCCAAAAACGATGGCTCGCTCGACCTGACTGATTTCTAAAAGATTCTAACTTTTTAGCCCAGAACCCAGAATCTGATATTTAGTAAAATCCAACGAGTTGCTAGTTGATAATCGGACATTCTGAGCTGTAGTTTCAGACTCTAATTCACCACTGTTATACATGAACACACTGCACAAGTATCCACGATCACATTGTGTATGTCCACGGAACCCCATGGGGCCCTTGTGAGTAGGTTAACCAAATTTTGACCATGATCCTATGTTATTATTGTGTTGCTGAAACATGCATGAGATATCGATGTACTATGATGTGTTCTATGATTCCAAACGTTGTAGATTAAAGTTGGTAATTGTCATGCCCTCAATTTTCAACATAATAAATGATATACTTAACATTAATAAAATCCTCAAAAATCCCACCAAGACCCCAAATAGTCCATTTATGACAAAACAAAACATTTGAAGTTTGGATAAATTACAAAAGAGACTGTATCGACCAGTATACCTCATCACCAAATCAGGAGATTTTGAAAGACTTACATCATTCAAGTTATTACAAGGCATAATGCATCTTCAAAATGAAGACTAAAAGATATCAAATAACTTTTCCATTCTCGCCTTCAAAACATGTTATCCAAGACATGCCATGCAATCCATGTCACAACTCCAAAATTGTACCTGAAAATAAAGAAGGGTTGAGCTATATAACCCAGTAGAAATATCTGCACTAATATTATATGGATATGATGTTATTTGAAATACAACATAAGTTCCAATTGATAATATATGTAAGAGCTTACCTGAAGTACAAATATAAGCATGGACAAATTTCTCAACTTTATCACAACCCATTTTGTTATTCACGAAACCATCTAATCATTTTATAACTCGTATTTCTCATTAACGTTATTTGACCCATGTTCCATCATCATCTCGTGGTTCACTCCCAGTGGAGGTTAACCATATAGGTTTATAGTATAACTTACATCTATTAGAGGCTAACAATATAAGTTCGTAGTATACCTTATTCCCAATGGAGGTTTGGAAGATCATTATCGTATGTTGTCGATTTATTATCATATAACCACGTCTCACAATCCAAACACCAAGACATTACACAAATGAGATCATAATTGGAAGGCTATGATGAACCAATGATGTACATTAAAACTCCACAATGTTTGTTCATAATCCCTCAATTTCACTTAATACATCCCACAACTCACGTGCATCAGTAACAGATTCTCCTTGTGTGTCAAGTTGTCATACCTAACATTCTTCCGAATAGGGCCAGTTCACATCATTCCTAGCACTACAATGAAGGAGTCTAGTACACTCTTGGTATACCCGAAGGAGTCTAGTACCTTTTTGCTTCACATTTCTAGCATTCTCGAGAGGGAGTCTACTACATTTTTCTCTCCTAGTATTCTCGAAAGGAGTCTAGTACATTACTAGCATTTTCGAAGGAATCCAATACATTTGTAGCATTCCTCGAAAGGAGTGTAGTGCATTCCTGGCATTACCAAAGGAGTCTAGTACATTCCTAGCATTCTGCAAAAAGAGTATAATACATTTTTCACATATGTCACGCATGTCACAACAATCATCTTATATCATAACAATACTCACATAAGTTGCGTGTCTTATAACTATTGACTAACTACACTTAAACATCAACATGAGTCATATGCTCCACAACTTTCCATAGACATAATCAATCATTAACGTAACTCTCTTAATTGACATCATTCGTTTGCATTTAGTATCGTGTCACAATTACATTCAATATTCTATCATAACGCATCATACAATCCCCATTCTTAACATGCCATAACAACAACCGATAATAAAGCATACAAGAAACCATCCCAATAATATAATATAAAGAATCAACAACCAATAGAGAATTGATAAGTAAGGCATAACAACAACCAATAATATAAAGCATACAAGAAACCATCAATGAAGACATATGAATGATGCTCTGTCAACCGATCATTCCTCATCATTTCAAGACCAACACATCTCATGGCCAATTCCGATATGTTACAACGAATCTTGTAGTCAAGGACGAGATAGACCACTCAAATATAAAGTTTAATCATCATACATCACCATCTCAAATCACAACTTGACCTACGCCACACGACAAGACAAGGCCCAATGTCCACCCATGGAACAAGGGAACTCTTTATGATGCTAGAATAAGGTGAAAATACTTTTGGAAACAATCTCATGGAGGTCAAATTTGTGAGAGAAAGGACCTCCCACACAATCATCCCACCACGTAACTCAAACCAGGGTCAAACACAAAGACACCCTGTAGACGAAGTCTCGACCTAAGAGTGGCGACCGGGCTTGGTGACTAGAGTATGAAAAGGTAATTTCAAGTGCCAGATTGTCCAAACGTCCGATTGTATCCCGTGTCTATTATCAATTTCTCCATTTATAACATACTGTAGGGTTTCCTACACTTTCATGATTCACGATTCACGAGACGAGTATTCAGAACGTACAATATTTCATTCTTCGTTGTACCACACTCCCCTAACCATGCACCACATGCCCTATGCTCAAACAATGTAGACCAAACTTGTAAGAGTTGCGGAGGTGACAATGAGGTATGTTATCTATCTCATATAGGCCATTCCATAATTCAACATATTGGATAGAGTGAAACGTACGTTTGGAAGAAAATTTATCAAAGGGTAGCATACTAGACCACTAACATCATGGTCCTACAATGGAGTTTAAACCATCATCAAGCACCAAAACCCTCTAGGTGGAGTCTCAACCTTAAGCTAAGGGAAAAAGAAATGGGCTTTGTATAAAAAGGCGTAAGGATATAACATCAATACCGGTTGCCTTCAACATCAATGTGTTAAACGAGATTCTAGCACACCCGACTCATAAATTTATGCCTGCACGAACTAAGACAATTCTCAAACAAACATAGGCAAGTAAAAGTGATACAAACTACTCATCGAATGAAGAAAATATGATAAAATCCCAAACCAAGGCACGCAACTAAAACAGAGAGAAAATTGGTCAAAATTGCCTGGTTCGTTCAGACACCCAAGACCCTCGTCCGGATGCTACACACTTTCTTTCAAACGCTCCCCTTCGAAAAACCCAGATGTCACTTATGTAATTTCCGTCTAGACGCCCCTACTTTCCTTCCGAACGCTTGGTAATTTCTGATGCGCAATTTCTAGCGGTTTACTCCAAAAATTTTCCAATCAATAATACCAACATCTAAACTCGAAATAAACATGAAACATAAGTCTAAACATGTCATAAACACATATCAAAGGTTAGAAATCCCTACCTCTAGCCTTGGATTGAATGATTTGGTATTGAATAAGAACCCTAGCTTCCAAATGCAAGAAAACTCTAAATCCACCTCTTCCGAGCACGAGAACTCGGCCAAGACTTGAATACTCACCAAACATGGTGTAGTCTTGCCATATCTTGAAGGAATTTGAAAACAGAGCAAGATCTCATGGGAGATTGTAGAGAGAAGGGTGAACTACGATAGAGAGAGAGAGAAAAAATGGGAGAAAATAAGGTGGGTGTTCTCCCCCTCCCCTAAAAAATCTAATTTTAGGTGAAAAGTGGCCTCCCAAATAAACTCAACATGTCCACTAACGTGTACGTATGAAAACAACGCTCTCGGATACAAGCCCCACTACTAAAATCCCCAATCACGTAACATTAAATCAATCACATACCGTAATATATATTTCAAAAAAAAAATTTAAAAAGCAAAATTTTTTTGGGTCCTTACAGCAATTCTGAATGAAAGTCTGTGTTCTGGGTACAACCGTCGTGTTGCTTAAGTTATTATTTTCAATTAGAGTTACAACTATCGTGTTGGCCGAACTTGAAAATAGAAAGTGGTGATATGGCCGTCGTGATGTTATTTTAATATAGAATATACGTCGTGCTATCGGACTGTATTAAGTTGAACTATACGGTGATATGTGGTTTATGTAAAAATTTAGAATTTACGTTAGGGACATTGGTTCGAATGTCACCTATAACAAGGCAGCAGAGGGTGTCGGGTGAACATTATAAATAATGAAATTGCGTAGAGAACAAGTAAAAACATTAATGGAAAGATTGAAAAACAGATATTGGTGGCCGTCATACCAAGTGTTGTTACGGTCGTCGTGCCAAGCGTTGTTCTAGATGTCGTCCCATTTGTTCTGTGTCGATTAGAGCCCCGTTGTTCTAGTCGGGTAAGAACGGAATATCGGGGGAAAAGGTATTCCTAGAAACTTAACGAAATAGAAGCATAACAAACTTACGTGCACTTTTTTGTTACTTGTTATCACACTTGTAATATTCCTGTTGTAAATCTGTATTCTTCGGATTTGATTTTTCGGTGACTTTTTTCTACTGAGTTTAATTATTCATCGGAGCAATTTCTTTGCCCCCTGGTGTTTCATACTAAATGTTGAGGAGCAGTTCGAGAATTTGTTCGAGCAGGAAGAGCCGAGAGCTGCTAGAGAAGGCTGTGGCGACATTTGGGTACCCTACCCCTAGAAGCTCTCTTATTTATTTTGCAAGTAAATGTGAATCCTAAGGGGTATTTCTATCAATTTCACTTCCACATTTGTATAACTTTGATTTATTATGTTTTATGTTGTTTAAATTATCAATAAAAGGTGTTTTTCTTAATTTTACATTTCAATTGAATAAATAATTGAATTAAAATGTTTTAAATAATGTTCAGAAAATTGGGCCATTACAAATGGTATCAGAGCATAGGTTCACCACCACGACCTTGCGTAGAATGGGTGGGACAGATCCAAGGTTTGACCATTTAGTTAAATTTTTTGAATTATTAAGATACGGTATACATAAGTCTACTATATAAACATTTTGGGTAAATGTTAGGTTTCAAATCATATAAAGATGCTTCATCGATTTTGACGCAAAATCAGTCTACTCCAACCTCAATAAATTAAGCATAGATCCAAACGAGGAGTAGTTGGAAGATGGTGATTCCAAGGAGAAATATAAGCCGTAAGAGGAAGGGAGGTCCTTAATATTGACAATATGTCAACACGATCATTAACACTCTATGAGTTGAATCATCCGAAGTGGGAGGCAAGTTTTTGAGATTTAATTGAGGGGAAGAGAGGTAGGCTAGGAGGAGTAGACACAATGGTGAGATAGTGAGACTTAAGTAGAGAACACAATGTGTACACATAAGTGCTTTTTTCACAAGGTTGTAGGATTTGGCACCTCATACTTGTGCAAAGATAGTAATAGGTATTATGTGATCATGTGTTTATGTTTAGAAAACAAAAAACTCATGATTTGAAAACGAAATAGTTGGAAACCACTTGATACGAAAGTTCATATGCCATGGAATAGGACATACCAATCACGATATCAATAGTAACGACATTAACGGAAACGAAAGACATGTCATCAACGAGTTGCTTGACATCACCATGAACCCAGAAGCATGACCTTACTCATGAGGGAGGTTGTTTCTTTAAGGGGGATAGACTAGGTTATTGTCACCATCATTGCATAGTTTGTGGGCGTTCAACTAGTAACAGTAATTCTTATTGTTCCTATCTACTGTTTTGAATTCTACAATTTATTTTTCTCGAATTCTGCAATTTGAATTTATTGAATAGTAGCTTATCTTTCGAATCTCTCAGTCTATATCGATCAATTATTTGTCTATCTACTCGAAGTCTTACATCCATCTTGATTGATTGTCTTTTCAAATTCATCAAACTATGTTAAATCATTTGACTACTAGAAGGGTAATTGTCTATTCCTTTCAAATATTTAACTTAAGTCGAATTTAATCCTTATCGCCTTGAAATAGTTCACTATTGTTTCAAATATCGGACATGCGTATCCAATCTAATTTTGACCTAGAAAGAGTCTCACACTCTCAAACACCCAGTTCTCATGATTGGGCAGTGTACTTCGAAAAGTGAATCTATTTGACTTTTCCTTCAATTGACAAAGCCGTATCTTGTGATTTCAACTGTTTGTCCTACTACGAAAAAAATAAAAATCTTTTATCTATTCACATGTCTGTATATTTGGGCCACAACCAAAATGTCATTACATCATACAAGAACTTTGAATTTGCAAACCAACGTGTCTGTAGTTTCCAATATAATCACGTGTGCCGAAACTTAACTATATGGCACCTATTTTCTTTCGAGAAGTGTAATTTTAGAAATAATTTTCTCTGAACTCTTTTGGATTGATGGGATTCTGTCCTTGGAAATCTCAATAGCCTATCTTGTTATGATCAAATTTTTGTCTTCTCGAGCCATTTCTATATTTGACACTTTTACCGAAAAACTGGATTTAGATGCTTCCCGTGAAACAAGTTCAGCCAACGTAATTTCAGGACAAATATCTAAGATAGCTTTTCATTTCATAATCCTGTACTTTCTAAGACTTTATTCTCATCTGTCATGGGAATGTTTCTTTGTAATTAAATTCCGTGGCCTCTTGAGCCATAGTCTCCATGTAACGACCCTAAAAATTTTAATTCAAAAAAAATACTTTTAATTTCGGTAAATTATTAAGCATATTCATGTTTGGCACATTTTGAATTTTATATGCACATGATTTTGTTGGACTTGTATATAGTTATGTATGTTTGACCTTGACCCAAACCTTGACATGACCCATCTTAGTTTGAGCCCAATTTATTTTACCCGAACCTGTAACCCATGAATCATGAGTGACCCAACTCTTTTGACCTATCTAGCAAATCCATTAGATCAGCCATGGGACATGTCACATGAAATTATTTTTCTTTTCTCATTATTTACCCCAAATGTTCTCTTACTCAGAACATACGTCCAAAAGCTTTGTGTATCTCTTTCACATGGTTGTGGCAGAGGAAATCTCCTCCCTAATGCCCTTCACTCCCTTGGCCCCTACTCAACCCAAAATCTCATTACACACATTGTTTTGCTTCAATATCTCCCTAAATCTCATCTATATTTGTAGAAGTTTTGTCTGCTCTAATGGCATTCCATACAAGAAGTCACTCACACTCAACCCCATTCTATACATATGCCTTGTTCGATTTTTTTTTCACACAAAATTTTGAGTGGAGTTGCATTGAAGTCACCATTGTGGGAAAGAAATAGGAGAGAGAGGGAGAGGGAGGAGGCGGGGGAACCATTCATGAGCATTCAACCCCTTTCGGATTCAAATCATCCAAAATTCAAGCCTTATTCTTTGATTCAAGCTTCATTTATTTGATTCTGAGGTAAATGAAACTCTCCCTGGTCTTAAATTTGTGTTTGATCAAACCCTAACCTCCACGGAGCTTTGTGAAACAAAAACTAGAATCTGTATTTTGGGAAAGATGATCGTTGCAGTGGTACCTTATTTTTTGTAACACCGGTGCCTTTCCTTGTAGTATTTTACTTATTCTGTACTTTTATAGTTACACCGGTGCCTCTCCCTTGCAGTACTTCATATTTTGCCTATAATCTAACCTTACACCAGTGCCTTAGTTTTTGTTGCACCGGTGCCTTGCCTCTCTGTATCTCATTAGTGTGCTATGGAATTTACTTAGCACCGGTGCCTCTAAAAAACTTACACCGGTGCCTCTGGTATGTACTTTGTAAGTCAATTTCTACTTCAAGCTAGATGAAGCAAGGCATGTTTATATGACAGTGAACTTATTTTAAGTAAACACATTATTCTAGATTTCTTTATTTTGATTTTATTTAATAAAAATAAGGAAGTATCCCCCATTTGAAACAATGGCATTTACTGAAAATTAAAATTTCATCTGTATCAAAATGTCACTGCCCTCATTTTAGTACAAAATAAAAAAAATACACGTTTTCTTCTTATAGTTTGGCCCAAAACTTACCCTAACTTTATGCATTTACAAATGAATATACCATTGTGCTTAGGAAAAAATCAAGGAATCATTTCCAAGACTTTTTATCCTCAAAATAAAAATTTTGAAAATTCAACTTTTTCTATATTTGGAAAAAATTTCAAACAACAAAATTTTGCAGAAAATAAAAACATCGCCTCAATTCTTACTTAATGATTACTACACCTATAACCACACTCAGATTATCTCATTGAGATTTTAGGTATCATCGATCATTTGTAAGTCTATCGTATATGATAATCATCATGCTGGGCGTTTCCTTGTGAAATTGTGATCATGAAATTATGCCTATGTGATAATTGCTCATGTTATTGTATTATCTTGTTTATTTGTTAAACTTGCATCTCCAACACATCATCATGCTATCATGAGTCTAGTCGTTTGAACAAAACTTAGATGGAGTCAACGATGAACATTTTGAGGCTAGTAGAAACGACACTTGAGGTTTTGACACTGGTCATGAAAAGTCATGAGTTTTGTAACGAAAATCAAGATTTTGAGAAACTCTTATGTTTGGTGACTCGAGTTTTGACTTACTCATTGGGGAGAAATGTTAGAATGTTTTTAGCTGAGATATGAATTTAGCCGAACTATGTCTGTTACCATTAGACTGTGTCTTGAAGCTGAGTCGGTCACGTATCATGTATTAAGCCAAGTTATGTCATGAGTCGGTTATGTTCGTAAGCCATGTCATATCTTTTCAAAAATAAAATATAGTTGAAGAGGAGGAGTTAGATATTTTCTAAGTCAAAGGCACGACAGATGGGAGACATAATGCTGGGAGCATAATGGTTGGGAGCATGGAAAATGGGAACTAATGTTTGGGTACACTAGTATCGGATACAAGGTTAGCATACGGGTCGAGACCATATTAGTCGGGAATATCATGACACCACTTTGGAAATGAAATTTTGATAACAAACAGCGCTTGTACTGACCTGAACATTGAATTTTGAAAGAAATTTTTGGACACTTGTGAACATTGGCGAACACTTATGAATATTGCTCAGATACACGTGTTAGAAATATAGAAACAAGTCATAGGGCTTGCTTAAGAAAATATTATAAACATTTCATTTATTTATTGCACTTACTTGTTTGATTTTTCGTTTACCGTTAAACATGATTATATCGAACTCTGATTATATTACTTTGTTCATAATACTTAATGGACTGTTCATACTATCTTCATGATCATGCATCATATGACCCATTGCATAAATTTGGGTTTAAGGGTAGGTTTTATTTACCAAGCATCAATCACTTATATGGTGCAACTTTTCTGCTCTTGACCTTTCATGCCAAGTGTCGAAGATGATGTCAGCGAACCCACTTACCCAGATGCCAACGGCGGTACTTTCAAGGAGGACGTCATAGCCCCATGGTTCACCTAGATTTATTTCGAGCTCTTATTTTCAAATCTTAAATGCAATTTCCTTAAGTTGGATGGATGTATTCAAACTTTGTTTTGACTATGAAATGAGAATATAGTTGACTATTGATAAATTATTTTAAATTAACGTCTTCGAAATTCGGGGCATTACACTCCATTTGTTATAGTCGACGATTCAAATACTTGGTTCTCTAGACATTTTGTTGTTACTCTTAAGCTCCAATTCTTTTGAGTTGGCCTTGATTTCAATGGTCTATCCATAAAGTTTTGTTTGAACTTTGAATTCAACTTTTCTTGAAATTAGATGAAGTGTACATGTACTTACCTCGTTTGTGGGTAGCTTAACTTGCGGATTATCTCATAGTGTGATTTGAGATGATCCTTGCAAAATCATAACTACACTTGATTGCCACTCAGGGGACACAAACTAAGGGCATTAGCATGTCCTTGAATAAGGTACAAGTATGTAGATGTCTTTTTCGAGGTATCGCTTAGACAACTACTGCACCAAACTCATGACATTATGACATCAACTAAGCTTTGGGAATCAATATGCATCTAAGCACAGTTTTTCACTCTTCGTTGATGAACGATTATAAATAATAATTCAGATACTCAACGTTATGTCACAAGCCTACATGAATGCAGATCTCCAAAGGACAGTGGGAGCAACATTTAACGGAGATGGAATGCATATATGAGGAACCTTAGAAATCACCTAGGCATTAGTCGGTGGTGGGGAATTCCAACTTCATATGAATGATAGCAAATCTTGGGAGGATTAGAGGAGTAGCATACCAGTTGGCGCTCCCGACTGAGTCCATGAAGTTTACCACACCGAAGAGGTAGAAGGCACTGCCAACTCACCTCATTAACGGGCAAGGCATCACATTGGATGAAGACACTATATATGGAGAGAAGTCCAATCAGATACTAAATCTTATTTTGAAAATTGAAAAAGATGGAGCTTGACTAAGAACTGCACCAATTTTGATGACACCATTGCGTAGAGCTGTTAATACCAAATTTATCCAGCCGAGCACTTTGCCGTAAGAAGCACCTACTGGTCAAATAAATTTTGTAATCTAGAGAGTATTGTGAGGTTATTCTTGGTGTTCTTGAGGAAAAAGAAACCCTAACCAAAGCTCTGTCCAATTATTTCAAATTCATGTTTAGCCCTTTGCTGGATTCTTCAATTGAGGTAGAGAAAATCACTTCCAACCCCTAGGTTACGATATACAGTAGGTTTGCGTTGTCAATTATCTTGTTAGAAAAACATGTTATGGTTTTAATTTCATTATTGATAGAAGCATGAAATTGGTTAATCTCGTTGTTTGATTTATGAAATTGTTAGAAGGCAAAGAATCTATGATTTGTAAACTTACAGTTTACGTTTTCAATTTTAGTTTTGAAGCTATAATCCCAATTTAAGATTTTGTTCACGTTAAGTTTGAAGAAAAATCCTAAAATCAAAATCCGCAAAAAATGATGGCTCGCTCGAGCGAACTATAGGTTGCTCGAACGACCTGTTTGATTTCTAAAAGATTCTGACTTTTTAACCAAGAATCCAGAACCCGATATTTAGTAAAATTTAGTTGCTAGTTGATAACTAGACATTTTGGGCTATGATTTCAGACTCTAATTCACCATTGTTATGCATGAACACACTGCAAAAGTATCCACGACCACGTTGTGTATGTCCACGGATCCCCGTGGGGCTCGTGTGAGTAGGTTGACCAAACTTTGACTATGATCCTATGTTATTATTTTGTTGTTGAAACATGCATGAGATATCAGTATAATATGATGTGTTGTGTGATTTCGAACGTTGTAGCTAGATTAAAGTTGGTAATTCTAAATGAAAGTTTGTGTTTTGGGTACAACCATTGTGATTCCCAAGTTATTGTTGTTGGTTAGAGTTACAGCCGTCGTGTTGGCCGACCTTGAAAATAGAAAGTGGTGATATGGCTGTCATGCCTTTAGTTTAATGTAGAATAGACATCGTGCTATTAGATTGTAGTAAGATGAACTATATGGTGATATGTGGTTTACGTGAAGACCTAGAATTTACCTTAGGGACACTAGTTCAAATGTCACGTATAACAAGGCAACGGAGGGTATTGGGTCAACATTATAAATAGTAAAATTGTGTAGAAAACAAGTAAGAATGTTAACGGAAAGATTGGAAAATAGATATTGGTGGCTGTCGTGCCAAGTGTTGTTCTGTGCATCGTCCCAAGTTTATATTTCATGTGGGTTAAAGTCCGACCGGGTGTCGTTCCGTTTGTTTATGAGGACCTCAACTAAGAGATGGATGTATTTGGTTGGAGGTGACTTTAGGATACATCTACGTCGACAGCTCCGGACCTCGAGAGAGTGACCACCTTGTCTTGGGTATCCTTGACCCAATAAGGAGGAAATGGCTAAGGTTTGTTGGTACGTGACTTGGCGAAGCAATGTATTTGACTGGGTCTAGTTAAAGGAGGTAGTTATTAAATTGAGTAGACGGTATAAGGTCTCTTTTTTACATAGGTAAGGACTTGTCAATATCTACTAAGTATTCTACTCTAGATAGTTAGGTAAGAATGGAATATCGAGGGAAAATGATATTCCTAGAAACTTAGTGAAAAAGAAGCATAACAAACTTATGTGTTTACTTTTCTATTACTTGTTATAGCACTTGTTAAATTCTTGCTATAAATCTATATTCTTTATGTTTGATTTTTCGGTGACTTTTTCCTATTGAGTTTAATTACTCATCGGAGCAACTTCTCTACCCTAGCTGTGTCATACTAGAAGTCAAGGAGTAGTTGGAGAATCTGTCCGAGTAGAAAGAACCAAGAGGTGCTGGAGAAGACTGCGGCAACATTTGACTACCCTACCCCTGGATGTTTTCTTATTTTATTTTTCAAATAAATATAAACTCCAAGGGATATTTTTGTCAATTTCACTTCTGCATTGTAAAAACTCTGATTTATCATATTTTCTGTTATTTAAATTATCAATAAAAGACATCTTCCTTAATTTTACATTTCAATTGAATAAATAATTAAATTAAAAGTTTTTAAATAATGTTCCAAAAAATCGGGGCGTTACAGGTTTTTAATAATTTGGCACCAATTTATTTTTTTGAATTAGCAAAAATAAATTTTAAAAAATATGCATGGAAATTTTTTAATATGAAAAAAATAGCATGAATTTTTCTCAGAACACTTATTGAATAAAACGTTAAATTACTAAGTGTGAAGGAATGATAAGATGGTCAAATTTAAGGACTAAACTAATGAAAGTTAATGAAAACTGACGACAATGGGTAATGATCTAATAGTTTCAAAAGTAAATGAGATGAATGCATTTTCCTAAACCTTAGGGGAGCTCCCTGCAATTGTAAGAAACTTTAGGGGAGGTCAATGTATTTTATATTTTTTTATTTAATGGTTGATGCTGACTCTTGTATATTATTTTATGGGTCTTGCTAATCACCGTCACGTGAGACGGTAGATAATATACACATAATATCAAATAAATACAAATATTAATACATATTTTATAGATATTAATATATATTCACAAATATAAATACACGATTTACAAATATCAATGTATTTATTATATATTATTTATCATTTAATGGACAGTGGTTAGCATTATTTTTATTTTATTTTATTTGTGTTATTCGGTGGTTCCTATTATTACAAGAATAAAAGACACGATTCATGGGCTAACACATGGGGAAGGTGGGATGGTGATTG